>JANHAO010027457.1:0-10846 GCA_026873985.1 Saraca asoca | reverse complement strand
CTTTATTATCAAATCAATACAGAATGTATAGTCATAGATACAATAGAGCTCAATCACATTGGCCCTAGGGCACCTATCAAACTAAAAATTACGTCCTAAATTCAATTGTCTCATTTCTTCAAGACATCATTTGTTACCTTCACAGGGTTGGTGAAAGGTATTTGGGTTGATTTCAAGGCCTGAAAACATTAAAGAAAGAGTGAGTTACAAGAATCCATTGAGTAAATAAACTACTAAAATCTACAATCTAAAACATACTTTATTAGAAGTAAAGAAAACGTAATTTTTTTTAAAACATGCCAAGTTTTATAAAATTTAAAAAATGATAAATTAGAAAAATACTTTCATCTTTAAAAAACATATTAGCCTTTGATAATAAATCTAATTATCATACTTTCAAATGCAATTTTCTTCTTTGCAAAAACTAATTCAATAAAAATAATTATTTTATAATTCAATCTTATTATGAATAAAACAATAACTTTATACAGAAATCCAAAATACTAAAGAAAATTAATATAATTCACATTTAAACAAATCACATAACATAAATAATTAGGATCCAATGAGATTTTTCTCATAATCAACCAAATAGATGTCAAATGTAGGAATCATGAACATATTCTTGATTCAGTCATTGATTCAGTCAAACAAATGTAATCATAGATAAATTCCATCCTCAAGGTCAATGTTAAATCTAAGACCTTGGTAACACATATGAAATCGCATATATCCACCTCACCTTATCCCTTCACCAATTATCCTTCCCTTATCCCTTTAAATAAGCCATGTCAACAACATTTCCAAGTACATTTAGGGCTTTCTAAGGAAAATTCCTAAGAATCCATTTAAATCAAAATTGTTCTATGAATCAAAATAGTCATTCACAACCTCCTTTAAACATGAAAGTAAATCATTTCAAAATCTAATAATCATAAATACATTTTAAATCGAAATCAATTTCTACTCATCAAAATACTTGCATAAGAAAAATATAAAGCCAAATACATTTAAATACATAAACTTATTTTTTGAATATATTTTGTGTATTTTCTGGTACTATATGAAATGGGTTGGCAAAAGTCCAGCAGACAATTCCAACTGGTGAAAGGCCTAGAATCATTTAGGTTGCTAGTGACCTCAGGTGTAAGCTTTCGGTTACTAAAGATGAGACCTACAAGATCTCTAGCTCACAGGTCTCAGCTCTAAAGATGAGCTCCAGCTCGTAGGTCTCAGCTAACTCTTAGCTCATAGCTAGCTCCCAGCTCGCATTCTCAGCTAGCTCCCAACTCCAAACTCTCAATTTTAAAAGAGAGCTCTAACACTTCCTTAGCCAATATTAAATTGCAGGACTAATCTATAAACACCAACTTGAAGGGTCCACTCATAGAAACTAGTTTACAAAAGCCGATCTACAATGACCTACAATTTGCAGAAGCCGACTGGCAGAAGTTCAAGTTATCAAACATATTTATTACTTGATGTAATAGATTTATAATTTGTTAAATTATACTTGTAATCTCTCAGTCTCTATAAAAGGGGGAGGAACAGATATAATAGGGATCCTTTGGAATATATATTGTAACTCTGCTAAATTTTTACTAGAGAAATAAAATTATCCGTAGACGTAGGAATCCAAACAAAGGATTTTAGCCGAACCACGTTAAAAAATCCTCTTGACCTTTACTGTTTTTCCTCATCTTCCTTTGCTTTATGCATTTGTCTAATACTTATACAACTAAACAACACTTTGGGCTTCAGAATCTTTAGTTCACCAGTTACTAAAATTGACCGTCAACAGAATACAAGTTAATTTAAAACTATTAATCATACAAAATATTTCTAAATCCAAATCCGATTCTAGCTATCAAAATCTTCTAGAATTATCACTTAGAAACATAAATGCTTATAATAACTTCAATTTATACAAAACCATTTTTTAAACATGTTATGAAGCAATGATATAAACAAAACAACTTTAGTTTAGGTAAGTTTACTTTTTAAACATTTTATAAAATAAGAATATAACCACACACTTGAAACATAAAAAACACATGTGATAATTGTGAGTTAAAGTAGAATTATCTACTTACCTTTAATTAAGCTCAATACTTACCCTGAGCTCACACTGGTCAAAATGGTCACTCACACCATCTCACTTCCATCTATAAGTATCATTGATAATTAAAATTACCTGAATTAGATTTTAACATAATAATTAATTGCTTAATCTATTCCTACAATCTTATTCTAACTTATCCTAATATATTCCTTCTAAGACTAAAAAAAATGACTTAAAATTGCCTAAACTTACAAGGGTACGTAACTATAGTCTATTGTTATCAAATTGAATATGGTTAAGTTCGGTTGTTGTGTCATAGACAAAGGCAAGGGCCCACTTCAATGGCTGCAAACAGATCCTCTTCTCCACCGATTGGCCCAGCTGGGAGCAGGTTACGGTGGTAGGCGGCGGCTGAACCGGTCAACTGCTCCGTCTCGGATGGAGCTCTGCTCAGCCAGCTGCAAAGCGGCAACAAGCTGGCGGCCTTAAGTGATGACAGTGGCAGCTTTGCGGTGGCGCTAGCAGTTGGGTTGAAGGCGTCGCCGGCGGTTTGCCCAACAGCCGCCGTCAGCTCGATGGGGAAGAACAGAACATGCCTGAAATTAAGGTGGGCTGTGGCGGAAAGGCAGGGAAGTGAGGTGGGTGAAGGATTGCGGGAAGTGACGGCAATGGAAGGGGGACAACAATGGCTGGTGGTGGAGCCAAAGGCCGGCGATGGTGCAGCAGGGTGAAAGTGGGTGAGTGTGTCGTGATAGTGAAGGAACACTGGAGAAGTTCTGCTGTTTTAAAGAATTAAAAGGAAGAGCGAAACGGATTTAAACAAGGAGAAGAAATAAGGGAAATCTTAAAGAAACGGAGGAATAAATACTTAAAAAATTTAAAATTGTGGTTATTATTTAAAGTTGTGAAATCATCTTAACCACTCACGCTACTCTCCAACATTACAGGGTCTAAGAAAAGTCTTACGCTAGGTCTAAGAAAAGTCCTACGCTAACTCTAATAAGGTAATCTAAAATTGTCCTAACACTCTTGGATAAGCAGAGAAGAAGTGGAAAAGAAAGGATTAAATTGTTGTGCACAATTTCTAAGACATTTTCCCTTGTTTGGCTGAGACAGAAAATGAGGTAAAAAGAAGATGTGGGGTCCATCAGAAAATTTTTCGTTCAAAATAGCGAGGAAATGAGCGGAAAACACTCATCCATAGCTCCCACCTTGCCTAATACTTGTTCCTCCACCGTCCTTTGCATTTCCTCTAGCCGCATCAACGGCTTCTGGCAACTGCAGCAGAGAAACGGAGCGGAGAAACTTTGGGAAACCATCAATCGCATGTTGGAGAACAAAGAATGGTGTCGGTGCAAAAGGAAGAGACGGCGTTGAGCTTGTCAGACCGCCGAATGGAGGCGTTGGAGTACTGCTGCCAACAGGTTGACGAAGACGCCGGACGGAGAAGCAAAGAGACGCTTCAGGAAGATGTCACAAGGAAAAAATATCTCAGCTGGTGAAATTTTTATGCAAAAAGTCAAATGGGAAAAATTTCACTTTAATCTCATCAATTCTCCATCGACTTCAATAAAGCCCTTTTAAAAATTATAATCTGGCCCTAACGAATTTTTTAATTCTTCAATTTAGTCCCTCAGCCACTTTTATTTTATTTTATTTTTATTTTTTTTACTTTTTTTTTTACTTTTCCTTCCATTTCCTTTCCTCTCATTTTTCATTCAACCAATCAATGGAAAATCATATTTCTTTTTTTCTCATTTTCTTTCCTTTCTTTTCTTTCCTCTCACCCAAGCAGGCTGTAAGTTTTGAAGATTGAAAATTGTTATGGGTATTTTCCAGAAGCATATCGATCAAGGTCCAATAGGAGGCCCAGTTAGTCAGATGGAAGCCCAAATCAGAGTTCAAGGTCGTTGAGCAAGGACCCTAGATCATCGGGCATGAACTGGAGACACCTTGCGAAGTCTCGATCAGAAGAGCATAGCTTGCTGAGAAGGCTTTCAGCCCTTCAGCAAGAAGCCCACTACTCTTAGAAGAACGACCAGGCATGGACAGCGAGACCAGCCAGAACCATCAACTTGCTCAACTTCCAACTCACCTACCAGCAATGGATACTTGTACGGAGCCCATTCAGTAACCCAAGGCACATGTTTCTTGCTGACAGCTCAGCTTCCAAACTTACACATCAGCTCCCTGAAAATTCGACAATGATTTGCTCAGCATTAATTACCCGATGTCAAGCATTAAATGTCCGGAACGGCAGAAATAATCATTTTGTTATTTATAAAATTACACTTGTAACCCTTTTCCTTTCTATAAATAGAGAGGGGAGGTCTTCATATATAGAGAGAAAAAAATAGATACATGCAGAAACTTTGCCAGTATTGAGAGAGAGAGTACTATTCACCTAGAGAAAAACTCTATAGCTGTATTCACATTTTGTGAACACAATCTCTTCAGTGCATAATAAAGGATCAACATGGACGTAGGGGCCAAATTAGCTTTAGCTGAACCACAATAAACTCCTAGTATTGCTGTTTCTTCTTCTCTTTTACTATCTTCTTTCATTATTTTCTGTCATATTTAGCTTGCAGTCAAGGGTAACACTGAACTCAATTAGTTGATTAGATTTTGGTGTCAATATTTTGGCACTAAAAGGAGGGCCCCCACTGCACATTCTTCATTTTTAGTCTCTGATAAGCTGTTTCAGACGCGATGGCAAGAGAAAAACCTACCAGGAGCGTAGAAGTTCCCACTGGCCAACCCGAAGGTTAGGTACAACAGGGGAGCATAGCTGCCCCCACGGTGGGTGCCAACATCAGCACAACCTCCTTTGTCCAACACCAACCCATAGTCCATGAGACTGATGAGACTTAGACTTGACAACAACGCCAAGAAGCACTTGACCAGTACCAGGAAGCACTGGAGAATACAATGAAGGAATTGGCTGATATGATCTGAGTATTGGCTCAAATGCATGCCCAAGGTGCACCAAGGCAGGGTGAAGTGGTTGCACCCGAGAACGAACGTTATTAGTTAGGGCCTCAACATGAAGAGCAAGCCAAAGTTAAACATCATAAAATCGGCTCGTTTTACTCGTCCAATTCATGGCTAAGGTCTAAAGTCCACCGGGATTGGGAGGACAGGGAAGGTGATCGCCAAGGTGAAAGCTCGTACCAAAGCGAGAGCTCGCACTAAATCGACAATGGGCGAGAGACGGATCGTGACTTGTCTGATCACGAGTGCGGCAAGAAGCATAAGACTTCTGATTGACATTCTCGTAGTAAGTGAGAAGAAAGGAGTCGAAAGACCTCAAGTCAACGGTCCAAGTCTCGGGACCCGATGGTCGAAGAATTGCTCCAAAGGATGGAACAATTGGAGAAAAACTCTACATCCCAAGAGAACCGAGAGTCCCATGAGGAGAGAACTCCACTCTCTTACCAGATCGAGACGGAGCCCCTTCCCCATAGATTTAAGATCCTGAACATTCCCCTTTATAATGGGGATAGCGATCCTTACAGCCATTTGGACGTTTTTAATGTTTAGATGAACCTACAGACCTCTAATCCACTCGTGAAGTGCCGAGTTTTCCTAACTACACTAGGAGAAGTACCACACATGTGGTTTAGAAATCTTCCAACTCGTAGCATAAGGAGCTGGGAGGAATGCCAGACTAAGTTCCTTAATCAGTACAGAGCATTGAAGAGGCAGCTCACCCCTTTTTGCCACTTAGCCATAGTCTTTCAACAAAAAGACGAATTGCTCAAGGATTACATCGTCAGGTTCTGGCAAGAAGTCAGTAATGTGGACAATCTGTCCGATGAGAGTATCCTCACAACAATTTCAACTAGACTCTGAAAGGATGAAAAGTTATATGAGGACATATACAAGTCTCCTGTAAAGAGCATGGGCAAATTTTATATGTGACTGCCAAGGAGATATAATGGGAGGAAAACTTCGGTCTAAAGAAGCCGAGCAAGAAAGAAGAGGCAGGTACCTCCAACCAAGGTAGGAAAAGAAGTGGAGGCAGGAGTGGCAAAGAAAGCCAAAAAGGGGGCTCTGGAGGCCAAACCACAAAGAAGGCCCGAAGTGAACAATTCCAGTCCCAACGTCACTATGATACCTACATTGTGTTGTCAGATGCCTTAGACAGGATCTACATGACCGAGAAAGACAACGAAGACTTTGACAGACCCAGGCCAATGAAGACCCCTATTGAAAAAAGGAATCATAATAAATTTTGTGCCTACCATAGCGAGGTCGAGCACAACACATCAGACTACTGGGCATTGAAAGACGCCAATGAAGACCTCATTAAAAGAGGCTACTTGAAGACTATGAGGTGAGATCCCTGAGGTAGCGACCCCCGTGTCCCTAACAACCTATGTCGCAATGCCACTAAACTCCTGAGCACAAGGAAATGCCCTCTACAAGGACCATCTTCACCATACATGGTAGACCTCATATTACGGGTACCTCGAACCGATCGCGTGATTGCTATGTGCGAGCATCAGGACGGGTCCTTCTGATAAGTCACGTGGAGCGTGAAATGCTCGCCAAGAAAGCCAGGATAACTTAGACAACATTTGCTTTATGGAAGAGGATGCGCAAGGGGTCCACTACCCTCAAAATGATGCCATTATCATCCGGGCAAAAATCGACAATGCCGAAGTCAGAAGAATAATGGTAGACATTGGGAGTTCTATAAACGTAATGTACAAAGGATGTTTCGACCAAATGGGTGTGAGCACGAGTCAACTAGACCCATCACCTGAGCCCCTCTATGGTTTCACAGGAGATCGAATACTCCAGTGAGACGAATCAAGCTCCCACTTACTTTGGGAGACTGCGACAGGCAAGCAACCGTTATGGCAGACTTCCTAATTATAGACTATCGTTTGGCTTAAAATGTGGTATTGAGATGACCTGCCATGAATGACTTTGACATGGTGACATCAACCAGGATGCTTACCATCAAGTTCCTGATCTCGAGCAGAGTTGGATGTGTACGCAGGGAGCAACAAGTAGCTCGATGCTGCTATGAAGAGGCAGTCAAACTCGGGGTTCAAGGGAAGAAAGTAAATGTTGTGTCTAGGGGAGAGCCCCGAGTGACAAGTGAAAAAGGGGTCAACTATGACCTTGACCCTCGAGAGGTGGACGCTGAGCGAGCCACCGGACCAGTTGAGTTACTGGAAGATGTGCAAGTAAGCAAGGTGGATGAGCAGAAATGCCTCAAGTTGGGGAAATGCTTGCCACCTGATACGAAAGCACAATTGATGAATTTTCTCAAGGCAAATGTGGAAGTTTTTGCTTAGAACCATAAAGATATGGTGGGTATCGATCCAAGTATAATGTCACATAGACTAAACATCGACCCCTAGGCCAAGCCAGTTTGCCAGAAGAGAAGATCGATGACCGCCGAGCACTACATGGCGCTTAAAGAAGAGGTGGACAAGCTCTTAACAAACAATTTTATTCGAGAGGCATGATACCCCACTTGGGTGGCCATCCCCGTCCTCGTTAAGAAGAAGAATGGGAAATGGAGAACCTGTATTGATTTCATAGACCTTAATAAGGCATTGCCCAAGGACAGTTTCCCTTTGTCAAGAATAGACCAGCTCATGGATGCAACGACTGGGCACGAACTCCTCAGCTTCATGGATGCCTACTCAGGGTACAATCAGATTCCAATGGCCACACAGGACAAAGAGCATACCTTGTTCATCACTGATCATGGACTGTACTGTTACAAAGTGATGCCCTTTGGACTTAAAAATGCGAGGGCAACTTATCAGCGATTGGTGAATATGATGTTCTGAAAACAAATTGGTAGGACCATAGAGGTATATGTGGATGACATGCTGGTAAAATCCAAGCAAATTGCCTATCACGTCTGTGACCTTGACGAGATGTTCCAAATACTGAGAAGGTACCAGATGAAGCTAAACCTGCACAAGTGCGCGTTTGGAGTAACCTTGGGCAAGTTCCTCAGCTTCATAATAAATAATAGAGGGATCAAAGCAAACCCAGAGAAAATCAGGGCACTGCTCGATATGTGTTCTCCTAGCGATCTGAAAGACATCCAAGGCCTGAACGGTCGATCGCTGCACTTAGCAGATTCATCTCGAAGGCAACGGACAAATGTGTTCCCTTCTTCGACGTCCTCAAGAGGGCAAAGAGGTTCGAATGGACCCCAGAATGTGAGATCACATTCCAGGAACTTAAGACGTATCGGGGCAAGCACCTCTCCTCTCCAAGCCAAAAGAGGGTGAAAGATTAACAATGTATTTAGGAGTATCCCAGCATGCCTTGAGCATGGCATTAATGTGAGAAGAGGGAGGAACTCAACTCCCTATTTACTATGTAAGAAAAAGACTGCTAGATGTAGAAACGAGATATTCACCCATGGATAAGCTCGTCTACTACCTGATCATTGCCTCAAGGAAGCTACGACCCTATTTCCAAGCCCGCAGCATTCGGGTCCTCACCCAATACCTACTGAGACAAGTTCTGCAAAAAATAGATGCCTCAAGATGATTGCTTAAATGGGCAATCGAGCTAGCATAGTTAGACATTGAGTATAAGCCCAAAATAGCTATTAAGGGGCAGGCACTGGCCGATTTCATTACCAAATTCACAGGTCCCTTACAAAATGAGGTAGAGGTCCCTGAGACCCCATGGTGGGAACTATTCATTGATGGGTCATCTAGTGACCAAAAGGCCAGAGCAGGAATACTTCTTATTAGCCCAGAAGGACATAAGATCTTCAGTGCCTTAAGGTTTGGCTTCCAGGCCATGAATAATGAAGCTGAATATGAGGCCTTATTGGTGGGCTTACAACAGGCCAGAGAGGTGCATGCCAAGAGAATAAAGATTTTCAGTGACTCACAATTAATTGTTTGTCAAATAAAGGGTGAATACCAGACTCGAGGGTAGAAAATGACCAGATACATCCAAAAAGTCTAAGAGTTGTTAGGCTTCCTCCAACAATTCGAGATCACTCAGATCCTGCGAGCCTAGAATGCACATGTTGATGCTTTGGCTTGTTTGTCTACCATTGATGACTCAGATCTTATAGGAGTGGTCCCGGTGGAGTTCCTTCCATCCCTTAGTATCTATCATCAAGACGTTGTCATGGCAATTGCCAAAGTGCCTAACTCTTGGATGAATCCAATCCTGGATTACCTATAGAATGAAAGGTTACCAGATGACAGACTCAAGGCACGACATCTGCGAGCTCGAGCAGCCAGATATTGCATCCATGATGGCATACTTTATAAAAGAGGGTTCACAACCCCACTTTTGAGATGCATAGATGGCAAAAACTACAGCACTGTCCTGGAAGAGATTCATGTAAGACATTATGGGAACCATGTTAGGGGACTATCCTTGGCACAAAAGGCCCTTCGATAGAGATTCTACTGGCCAACCATGAAGCAAGATGCTATAGACCTTGTCAAGAGGTGTGACAAGTTCCAGAGGTTTGTAAAGGTGCCACGAGCCCCTCCAGCCTACTTAAAGTAGATGACAAGCCCATGGCCATTTGCAATTTAGGGGATAGACTTGTTGGACCACTTCCTAAGGCTCAGGGAAATTGCAAGTATGCGATAGTGGTTGTAGACTACTTTACCAAGTAGGCAGAGGCAAAGGAACTCACTGAGATCTCGTCCTCCAAAGTTGAAAAGTTTGTATGGAACAACATCATTTGTAGGTTTAGGATCCCTCAACAGTTCATCATCGATAACGGGACCTAGTTCACTAGCAATCAGTTCATCAAGTTCTACAATGACCTCAAGATCGTGAAAAGCTTCACAGCCGTAGACCACCCACAAGCTAATGGACAGGTAGAAGCCGTCAACAAGATCATCAAGAAGATCTTGAAGACCAAACTAGAGGCTAAAAAAGGAACCTGGGCGGATGAGTTACAATCAGTATTATAGGCCTATAGGACCACGCCTTGCAGCTCCATCGGGGAAACCCCCTTCTCAATGGTATACAGGTGCGAGGCAATGTTCCTAGTAGAACTTGAGATCACCACACAGTGAAGAGTCACTTTTAACCCAGAGTACAATGACCAATTGCTTGCTACGAACCTAGACCTTCTGGAGGAAGCGAGAGAAAAAGCTAACCTCAAGATTGCAGCCCATCAACGACGGATAGTGAGGTATTACAACCGTAGAGTGCAAGCTAGAAAGTGCAAACCTGATGATCTTATCCTGTGCCTCATCCTCCTCGGAGCCCGCAAACCCAGTGAGGGAACCTTAGGATCGAACTGGGAAGGTCCGTACATTGTCAAAAGGATCATGAGTGATGGAGCCTACCATCTAGCCAAAATTTGATACGTTCAATTATCATAGTCAAATCAAATTAGAAATTTATATACTGAAGCGACCTAAACTACTTGTAGCATAGGCAACCTAGGTCGAACCCAAAGATCATTTGTAAGATGATATCAATCAATTAGGAGCTGGAAAATAAGGGGGGTTGGCAGAACTATACTAACATAACAGAAACTACATTAATAGCTAACTACACTAATAGAAATGAAAACACAAATAACAAAGCGACCAGCCAAGGGAATTAACTTGAGATTTATGCATCCTAGATCACTAAATATTCATTCAATTGTTAATAATCAAAACAAGGATCTCTGAAATGATAATGAGCTTTATGCAAAACTCAGCCACAAGCAATCTATCAATATCTCAATGCATTACTTAGTTTTCCTATCCTCTTCTAAGGTGATTATCAAGATCTCAATAACCATATCAATATCTAAATTAAATG
>JANHAO010027456.1:0-10843 GCA_026873985.1 Saraca asoca | reverse complement strand
AAGCTGAGAGTGTTTTCTTCCTCCCTCTCACTTTGCCATTTGAAAACTTTTGGATTTCTGGTGTTCTTTCCTTACCGATTTCTCTGGCCGCCATTATAGCTTCTTTGCCAATGGTTTCCATCGTATTTCACTTGCACTTTCGGCTGTTACACGAGCTTTCCAGATTTTTCGTCTCCAATAATCATGGTATGCTCCCCCTAACTCTGTGCTTTATGCAATTTTCTTTCTTTATAGGAAATAGGGGATTTGATTCTAATCGATTAGGAGATGATGATGCTGATGGGTAGATATGGTTAGGACACTTAGTCTATATTTGAAATGGAATAGTTAGGTTGCTGTATGCCCTGGGATTCCTGGTACACATTTGTGTCTTCTGAGATTTAGTTAACTACCTAGGGTGTCTCCTCTATTTCCCGGGGTTCAAGTTGTTAGTGCAGTGGCATAAGGTGCGCATGGCCTATGAAATAGGGGGTCATTAGTTATGGTTTTGGTACGATTCGCTCTTAGTGAGCTTATTAGTCTTTTCCTTTCTATATGTAAATGGGAGTGGGTCATGCATATCGTCGTCACTTAATTAGGAGTGAGGATAATGTACCATATTTGTCTCCAGATACAAGGAACATTTGAGAAGTTGGGGTTGTGACAACAAATGGAAGGGAGGTCGCTACGAACCCAGGGTCTCGTTCAGGACGCACTGGAGGTCAAAGGATGGTCCTGTGCGAATGCCCCGTCTGTCGTGTATTTAAGTATCATAGGTCCACTGTATGGGTTCGTGATGTTACTCCTATCATTGAGTCGAATCGAATCCCAAAAGGTTGCAACATCATGGTCCATGCCCCATACGACCACACTGCTCATCCTCCTTGAGGCTTCATAACCATTAGCATCCCACAACTTAACGCGGGACTAAGATTTCCCATTCATCCTTTCATCATTGATTTCTTAAATAAAATAAAGCTTAGCCCATTTCAGCTAACATCAAACTCATATACATCATTGATTTCACTGCCCTCATTCATAAGGGCAATGGCCTCCCTCCATTGTCACCTGAAACCCTTAGTTACCTTTACGACCTAAGGTGTGCCAACTCCGAGGATGGGTTCTATTATCTTTTAGCCAGGAAAACACCTCATAGAAAGATCCTCCAGCAGGAGGATGTAAAGGGAAAGTCCAATGCAAGACCCTACAAGTCTCGTTGGTTTTATATTTTGTGCCCTTCGCTGAAATATCTTAAAAATTTTGATTTCGTTCTTGTTTTAGGTAAGTGGGCTGGGAATGGATGAATTTGTTTACTTCTTTTATATCTATCTTGGGTTTTGGCTCTATGTCTTAAGTTTTGATCTCTTGTTCAATTTTGCAGACAAGACTGATAGACAACTAACACTCGGGGCCAACAAGTTGGGAGTTTTAGATCAATTTACTTCGTTCAAGGATCTTCAGAATGACTTTAGGATCAACGAAGACCTTCTTTGCTTCTTTAGGCTTGCTCTGTTAATAGGCACAATAGTGACCAAGGAGGTTAGGATTCGTCAGTTGACGGAGGTCAGGCCCATAAACTTTGACGAATACGACAAGATTATAGACTTGATCTTCAGAATGCCCCCATCGAATAACAAGGACGAGGCTCCTTCATGTGGTGAAGTTGTTTAGACCCAGATCGCTGTGGTTCAGCCCCCAGCTCCTGATGCAGGATCTGCCCCTGAAGCTCCAGCGACCATCGAGGTTGAAGTGATTTTAGCTATTGCAAAGCAACTGGCTACTGCTATTGAGGTCCCTCTTCCAGATCCAGCCTCCTCACCACGTTTTGAAGAGGTGGAAGCAATCAGTCCTGCCAGTCCTTCTAGTCCTCCTCAAAAGAAAAAGAGGATTGCTAAAGGGAAGGAAAAGGCGACACCTTAAAACCTATCAGGAGTTAACCTTACGAAGCCGTTGTTGAAGCCTGGCTCTAAAATGGAGCTGCATGCTTGAACACTTGTTGAAAACTTCGGCACAATTTTGGGTAATGATGACAAGATCCATGCACTAGAGAGCGAGGAACTCTCCCTTGGGAGGTTGCCAAGATTCGTAGCGCAGCAGGGTCTAATGGTAAGTGTGTCTCTCCCTAACTCTTTTTTTTTTTATCATAGCCATTTTGTTTGTTATCAATTTTAACCCTGCTACTTGTTACTGCAGAACGTGCTGTCATTGATGAAGATTGTCACATCGTGCGAAGATCAGGACAAGGAGAGATCGGCTCTTATGGATGAGCTGGGGGCCCAGCGAGCTGAAGTGCGGGGACTCAGGGAGAAAGTAAAGGAGTTGGAGGTCGCATTATCTCGTGAAGTGAAGCATCACAAGGATATTCAGGTGGGCTTTGGTCTAGCACCAATGATCCCAACAAGGCCAAGATAGAGCTTGACGAAGCCTATTAGCAGCTATGGGAGATGATCAAGGTTGCCAACACTGCTAAAGAGAAGTTAAGAGCTATAGAGTAGTGGGTCAAGGCTTCTGATGAAGAGGTAGCGATGCTAAAGAAAGAGCTTCAACTTGTTAAGGAGAAAGCGGAAAAAGTTGAAGCTGAGATGTCCTCTCGTGTGGCAGAGACTGCTATGGATACGATGAGGGCAACTCTTGCTTCATTATTTTATATTGTATGGGAAAAGTACCCTAAGCTGGACTACTACTTTTTCAGTCCCCAGGCCATTGAGGTGGTAGAAAAATGGAAAGCCCGAGCTACAAGGAAGGGTCTTGGTGTTGAAGTTAATGTCTTTTTTGTCAGAGTCACGGTCCAGGGAGAGGGTAGCTCCCAACCTACTGATGCTATTCCTGTGAATGGTGCTCCCGATGTTCCAGCTCCTAGTCTTCAACATGTTGAAGGCTCAGCCTTTGAGGCCCCATCCTCTTAAAGAAAGAATTGTATAACTTTTGCTCTTTTTGGTGTCCCCAACACATGTCATGAACTTCATGAACAACTTGTATAATTTTATTGAAACGAGGCCGAACTCTTTTTATCCTTAGTGTTTATGCACTCAAATGCTTGGCTCTTATTTAACCATGCTCATACAAGAGTTAGACACGTTAGCTATTATTGCATTGTACAGCATATAACTTGGCATCAAAATTTTTGATCTTATTTAAAGAATTCAAAGAATTACATTCATATGTACAATGAACCAACTATAAGGTACTAAGACTTATTGATAATAATGGTGGAGGTGCTCAGTATTCCAAGCGCGGGGGAATTCTTCTCCATTCATATCTGCCAGATGGTAGGCTCCATCACTCACGATCCTTTTGATAATGTACGATCCTTTCCAATTCAGTCCCAAGGTCCCCTCACTGGATTTGTGGGCTCTAGGGAGGATGAGACACAAGATGAGGTCCCAGTTTTGAACTTTTTAGCTTGCACTTTGTGGTTATAATATCTCATTATGCGCCGTTGATGGACTGTGGCCTTAAGGCTAGCTCTCTTTCTCACTTCTTCTAAAAGGTCTAGGTTCGTTGTGAGCAGTTGGTTATTATCTTCTGGATGAAAAGTGATTTTTCGCTGTGTAGCAACTTTAAGTTCTGTGAGAATCATTGCCTCGCATCCATACACCAACAAGAAGGGAGTTTCCCCCATGGAGCTGCAAGGTGTGGTCCTATAAGCCCATAGTGCTTATTGTAATTCGTCCACCCATGCTCCCTTTTTAGCCTCTAACTTAGTCTTCATGATCTTTTTAATGATCTTGTTGATGGCCTCTACCTACCCATTGGCTTGTGGGTGGTCTACGGCTATGAAGCTTTTAACAATCTTGAGGTCATCGCAGAACTTGATGAACTGCTCGCTAGTGAACTGGGTCCCATTATCGGTGACGATCTACTGAGGGACCCTGAACCTATAAACGATGTTGTTCCACACAAACTTCTTGACCTTGGAAGACAAGATCTCAGCAAGTTCCTTTTCCTCCACCCATTTGGTGAAGTAGTCAATTGCTACTATAGCATATTTACAATTTCCCTGTGCCTTAGGAAGTGGTCTAATCAGGTCTATTCCCTAAATTGCAAATGGCCATGGGCTTGTCATTTGTTTCAGATAGGCCGGTGGGGTTCGCGGCACCTTTACAAATCTCGGACACTTTTCGCACCTTTTAATGAGGTTAATGGTGTCTTGCTTCATGGTTGGCTAATAGAATCCCTGTCAAAGGGCTTTTTGTGCCAAGGACAGCCCCCAATGTCATTTTCGCAATGCCCTGCATGAATCTCCTTGAGGATAGTGCTATAATATTCGCCATCTATGCATCTTAGAAGCGGGGTCGTGAACCACGTCTTTTAAAGCGTATCACCACAGATGTAGATCTAGCTACTCGAGCTCGCAGATGTCATGCCTCGAGTCTGTCTTTTGAAAACTTCTCATTCTGCAGGTAGTCTAGGATTGGATTCATCCAAGAGTTGGGTGCTTTGACTATTTCCATGACGATGTCTTGTTGTTCAATGCTTGGGGATGGAAGGAGCTCTACTGGGATTGTTCCCATAATGGTCAATAGTAGACAAACGAGCCAAGGCATCAATGTACACACTTCAGGCTCGTGGGATTTAAGTGATCATGAATTGTTGGAAGGAGTCTAGCAATTCTTGGACTTTACGGTATATCTCATCATTTTCTCCCCTCGAGCTTAGTATTCACCTTTTATTTGACAAATAATTAATTGAGTCACTAAAAATCTTTATTCTCTCGACGTTCACCTCTCTGGCTAGTCGTAAGCTCACCAATAAAGCCTCATACTCAGCTTCATTATTTGTGTCCTGAAAGCCAAACCTCAAGGCATTGAAGACCGTATGTCTTTCCGAATTGATAAGAAGCATTCCTGCCCCGGCCCTTTGATCACTAGATGAACTGTCAATGAACAGTTCCTACCATGGGACCTCAAGGACTTCTACCTCACTTTGTATAGGGCTTGTGAACTCGATAATGAAATTAGCTAATGCCTACCCCTTAATAGCCATCTTAGGCTTATACTCAATGTCAAATTATGCAAGCTCTATTGCCCATTTAAGCAATCATCCTAAGGCATCTGTCTTTTATAGAACTTGTCTTAGTAGGTATTGAGTGAGGACCCTGATGTTATGGGCCTGGAAATAGGGTCGAAGCTTTCTTGAGGTGATGACCAGGCAATAGATGAGTTTTTCCATGGGTGAATATCTTGTCTCTGCATCCAGCAGTCTCTTACTCATATAGTAGATGGAGAGTTGAATTCCTCCCTCTTCTCGTGTAAGCGTCATGCTCAAGGCATGCTGGGACACACTCAAGTATATGGTTAATCTTTCACCTTCTTTCGGTTTAGAAAGGAGAGGTGTTTGCCTAAGATATGTCTTAGTTCCTGAAATGTGACCTCACATTTGGGGGTCCACTCAAACCTCCTCGTCCTCTTGAGGACGTCAAAGAAGGGAACACACTTGTCCACTTCCTTGGAGATGAATTTGCTAAGCACAACAACCTAACCATTTAGGCTTTAGACGTCTTTTGGTCCCATGGGAGAACGCATATCGAGTAATGCCCTAATTTTCTTTGAGTTCACTTCGATCCCTCAGTTATTAACTATAAAGCTGAGGAACTTGCCCGAGGCTACTCCAAATGCACACTTGTGCAGGTTAAGCTTCATCTAGTACCTCCTCAGGGTTTGAAACATTTCGTCAAGGTCATGGACATGATCGATAAGATGTTTGGATTTCACCAGCATGTCGTTTACATATACCTCTATAGTCTTGCCGATTTGTTCTTGGAACATCATGTTCACCAATCGCTGATAGGTTGCCCCCGTGTTTTTAAGTTTGAAGGGCATCACTTTGTAACAGTATACCCCGTGGTCGATGATGAATAAGGTGTGCTCTTTATCCTGTGCAGCCATTGGAATTTGATTGTACCCTAAGTAGGCATCCATAAAGCTAAGCTGCTCGCATCCGGTCGTTGCATGCACTAGTTGGTCTATCCTCAGTAAAGGAAAGCTATCTTTAGGACATGCTTTATTAAGGTCAATGAAATCAATATATGTTCTCCATTTTCTGTTCTTCTTCTTAACGAGTACAGGATTAGCCACCCAAGTGGGGTATCGTGCCTCTCGAATGAAATTATTCACTAGGAGCTTGTCCACCTCTTTTTTAAGCACCGCATAATGTTCGGTGGTCATCTGTCTTCTCTTCTAGCAAATTGGCTTAGCCTGAGGGTCGATGTTTATCCTATGCGGCATTATACTTGGATCGATACCCTCCATATCTTGATAATTCCAAGCTAAAACATCCATATTTGCTCTGAGAAAATTCATTAATTGGGCTTTCATTTTGGGTGGTAGGCATTTTCCCAACTCAAGGCATCTCTGCTCGTCCGCCTCGTTCATGCGCACGTCCTCTAATTCCTCAACTGGCTTGGTGGCTCACTCAGCGTCCACCTCTCGAAGGTCGAGGTTGTAGCTGACCCCTTTCTCGCTTGTCGTTCAAGGCTCTCCCCTGGACACAACATTTACTTTATTCCCTTGGACCCCAAGTTTGACTTCTTCCTCATAGTAGCACCGAGCTACTTGCTGCTCTCCACGTACGTGCCCAATTCCACTCGGGGTAGGGAACTTAATGGTTAACTTCCGAGTTGATATTATCATGTTAAAATCATTCATGGCAGGTCATCCCAACACCACATTATAAGCCGAAGGATAGTCTATAATGAGAAAATCTGCCATGACGATCACTTGCTTGTCACAATCTCCCAGAGTTAGTGGGAGCTTGATCTGTCCTATTGGGAGTATTCTGTCTCCAGTGAAGCCATAGAGGGGCTCAAGTGATAGGTCTAATTGATTCTCATTCACACCCATTTGGTCAAAACACTCTTTGTACATTATGTTTACAGAACTCCCAGTATCCACCATGATCCTCCTCACTTCGGCATTGGCGATTTTTGCCCAGATGACTATCGCGTCATTGTAGGGATAATGGACCCATTGTGCATCCTCTTCTGTGAAGGAAATGCTATCAGAAGATTTCTTGGTCTTCTTGGCGAGCCTTTCATGCTTCACATGACTCATCAAAAGGACACGGCCCGTCACTCGCACATAGCAATCATGCGATCGGTTCGAGATGCCTACGATATAAGGTCCACCGTGTATGGTAAAGATGGTCCTCATGGATGGTGTTTCCTTGTGCTTGGGAGTTTGGTGGCATTGCGACATTGGTTGTTGTGGACTTGAGGGTCACTGTCCTTGGGGTCACACCATGTAGTCTCTCAGGCAACCTCTTTTGATGAGGTCTTTGATGGCATCCTTCAATGCCCAGTAGTCTAATGTATTGTGACCAACCTCACTATGATAGGCACAAAACTTATTACGGTTCCTCTTCTCAATAGGGGTCTTCATTGGTCTGAGTTTGCCAAAGTCTTCGTTGTCCCTCTCAGTCGCATAGATTTTATCTGCCGTGTTCAATAGGACAGTGTAGGTATCATAACGACGCTTATATTGAATTTGTTTGTTTTAGGCCTTCTTTGCGTTTCGACCTCCAGAACTCCCCTTTTAGCTATCATTAATATCCTCACCTCCATTCCTTTTCCTACCTCGGTTGGAGGTACTAGTTTCTTCTTTCTTGTTCGGCTTCTTTGTGCCAAAGATTTCCCCCCATTGGATCTCCTTGGCAGTTCACTCATAAAATTCACCTAGGCTTTTGACTGGAGACTTATATATGTCCTCATATAATTTTTTGTCCTTTCGGAGTCTAGCTAAGATCATTGTGAGGACACTCTCATCGGACAGATTATCTATATTGCTGACTTCTTGTCAGAACCTAGTGATGTAGTCCTTGAGCGATTCATCCTTTCATTGGAAGACGGTGGCTAAGTGGTAGGAGGGGGTGAGCTGTCTCTTCAGCACTTTGTATTGATTGAGGAACTTGGTTTGGCATTCCTCCCAACTCCTTATGCTATAAGCTAGAAGGCTTCTGAACCATGTCCATGGTACATCTCTAAGTATGGCAGGGAAGACTCGACATTTTACCAATGGATTGGAGGTTTGTAAGTCCATCTGGACGTTAAAGGCATCCAGGTGGCTGTAAGGATCACTATCCCCATTGTAGAGGGGGATGTTTGGGATCTTGAACCTACGAGGAAGGGGCTCTATCTCGATCTAGTGGGAGAGTAGAGTTCTCTCCTCATGCGACTCTCGGTTCCCCCTGGAATGTACAGTTCTTCTCCAGTTGTTCCATCCTCTGGAGAAATTCTTCAACCATCAGATCTCATGACTTAGATCATTGGTTGGAGATCTTTCTACTCCTTTTTTCTCGTTTACTACGAGAATGTCAGCCTGAGGTTCTGTGTTTCTTGATGCGCTTGTGATCGGACGTGTCTCGATCCGTCTCTTGCTCGCTATTAGTTTAGCGAAAGCTCTCACTCTTGTGCAAGCTTTCATATCAGAGATCATCCTCTCTATCCTCTCAGTTTCAATGGACTTTAGACCTTTGTCATGAATTAGATGAGCACAGCAAGCTGGTTTGATAACGCTCGACCCTAACTTGTTCTTCATGTCGATGCTTTGACTGATGATGTCTTTCCTCAGGCGCAACCACTTCATCCTACCTTGATGTGCCCTGGGCATGTGTCTGATCCAAAACTCGTACCATGTCGGCTAGTTCCTTTATTGTATTCTCCAATGCTTCTTGGCACCGATCAAGTGCCTCTTGGTGTTGCTGCCAAGCTTGAATCTTGTCAGTTTCACAAGTTACAAGTTAGTGTTAGACAAAGGAAGCTGCACTGGTGTCGACGCCCATCGTGCGAGTAGCTGCATTCCACGGTTGTATCTGACCTTCGGATGGGTTAGCGGGAACTACTGCACTCATGATAGCTTTTCCTCTCGCCATTGTATCTATAATAGTTTATCAGAGAATGGAAATGGAGAATGTGTAGTAGGCCCTCCTTCTAGAGCCAAAATGTTGACACAAAAATCTGGTTAACGAGTCAAGTTCTGTGATACCCCTGACTGCAAGTTAAGTACGATAGAAATCGGTGAAAGGAAGTAATGAGGAAGAAGAAGAAACAGCTGCACCAGGAGTTTATCGTGGTTCGGCTAAAGCCAATTTGGCCCCTACATCCATGGTAATTTTTTGTTATTCTTTAAGGAGATTGGTTTTACAAAATATGAGTACAATAATGGAATTCTTTCTCAATGAATAGTGCTCACTCTCAATATTGGCAGAGTTTTCCTATATATTTTTTCTTATCCTCTCATATGATGACCTCCTCCCTCTATTTATAGAAAGGGTGAGGGTTATAAGTGTAATTTAATGAGTAGCAAAATGATTACTTCCATCATCCCAAGTATTTAATCCTTGGCATTGGATAATTAATACTAGGCAAATCAATGTCAGATATATGGGGGCTGATGTATAAGTTTGGAGGCTGACCTGTCAGCTGGAGACGTGTTCCTTGGATTACTGATTGGGTTCCATACAGGCATCCATTGTTAGTGGGTGAGCTGGAAGTTAAGTGGGCTAATAGCTCCGGCTGATCTCATCATCTATACCTAGTTGTTCCTCTAAAGACCACGGATTCTTCGTTGAGGGGTCAGAAGTCTCTTCAGCGGGCTGCACCCTTTCTTCCGCGATGTTGCAAGATGCCTCCAGCTCACACCTGACAATCGAGAGTCCTTGCTCAACGACCTCAGACTCCATCCTGGACCTCCACCGGTCTAAGTGGGCTTCCAATTGAACCTTGATTGACCCAAAACACGCTTCTGGAAAATCCATATAACACATTTTAACTAAAATAGTGCCTCCACTAAGTCTTCATCAAGAAATCCATGGACATCCAAGATTAATCCGCTAAAAATTAACCAAACAAGCTCAACCAAAATTACTTGTTATCAAAATACGAATTTACTCATTTAGAAAATAAGGGCTAAGATCAACAAAAGTGAAACAAGTTAAAGGATATATTATGTTTTTTTCCAACTCAATATGCTAGAAAATTGACTAAATGAGTACTAATTGTTTGTTCATTCATGAATATGTCCTTCACCATGTGGCATCAAAGAGCCTTCTGGCATACTACAAGAAATGAATAAATATAAGGCCATAAAAAAGGAAGTTTATCTAGCAGTCAAATTCCTTCGACCAAAATCAATTCGTGACTTCAAGGTAGAGCATGCCTTTCTCTCATCTCATATATTACAAACGGTCCACTTGACCTTCCAAAATAGGCTGCAGGAGGATCAGGCCACAACCCTTCCTCACCATTGTCTTGTGCCAAGGTTTAGGTCCACAAGCGATCCCCAAGAATTGGTGTTGGCCATCATAGGCCTCTAGTTGGAAAGTGCGACCTAAACAACAGTTAGAGCATTTTTGGAAAATAGAAAAGGCCTACCTTTATGATAGGCTATCGAGGCTAGACAAATTACAATATTTATAAGCTGGTTTACCCTATGCTTCTTGCAGTATAAGGTAGCCCAAGTCGAGCCCTTGGATCTTCTAATATTAACAATCCAATTAAGAGATGAATGAATTGGGGGGTTGGTTTGCAGCAGCTTAAATGGTAGGAAAACAAATAAACAGAAACTATTACAGAAATGCAAGAGATAACTAGTCCAAAGGAGTCACTAAACTTGAGATTAATCCTTCATTAATTACTAAGTATTCATGCAATTATTGATCATATTCTATGGACTAAAATATAACAAGGATCCCTGAGATAATTAATGAGTCTAATTAGAACTCAGCCAACAAATAACTCATTAAAATCTTAATGCATTGCTTGATTTTTCCTACATTCTTTTGCAAGTGATTATTAAGATCTCAACAATCATATTAATATCTAAACTAAATGTATCCATTCAATTCAGACATTACCATAAAAACAAAG
>JANHAO010027455.1:0-10842 GCA_026873985.1 Saraca asoca | reverse complement strand
AATTTTTAATATATAAATATATATTATATTAAAAATTAATATTTAATATAATATTATTAAATATTAATATTATTAACATATTAAAGTAAATTAATTTTATATTAATATTTAATTTTTTAAGGATAATTTAGTCTTTCTGTTTACACTGTCTTTCTATTCTTTTAATTTATTCTCATACCAAATAGTGGAATATCACATTATCTCAATTATTTCCATAACATACCAAATAAAGTAATAGACTTCCATTCTCCTTTCTATTATCACTTTCTTTCTTCTTTCCATTCCCATTAATATTCATTCCACCCAACCAAACATGCAGTACTTACTCTTTCAAACATCTTACTTACATTAATCAAAACTTTATTCAAGTACTAACTTAAGCATTAAAGCGTGTTTAGTGACCATTTCTATCATGTAGAGCTAATTTTTTTGTGGCCACCATTTAGTCAAATTTCTTCCTATCATTTGGTCTCTACACTTGACTGACTTTAAACTATTATAACATAATAGCTTATATTTACTATACAAAAATATTTGTAGTACTCACTTATTATATTACTCTTTCCTTAGAAGGCTCTTTTTTTTTTTATCAGCAAGTCTAATCAATCAGAATGAATTCTAACAATGGCCATTATACTTGTACAGCCCAAGTTTGTTGGGTCTATCCAGCAGCCCATTAAACCCCGCGTGGGTACTTTATAACAAAGGAAGAATGTGAGGCTGCTGATTAAAATGGAATTATACTTCTAGAATGCACAGAGACGAAAAAGAATGTGGGAGTACGACATACGACATTTTAAAAGATAAAAGGTGTTATAAATAGAAAATAGCATGTCTGATACGTCCCCCACAAGCAACAAAGAGAATGATATGGTCATACTTCTAGTTTAAAACCAATTTGATATTACACTTATTTTTTAAAGATAAATTTATCCATTTTTTCTATATGTTTTTACGATTTTTCCTAGCAAAAATCAGGTTTCCCACAACAAAAGGCAAGTCTTAGATCACAATGCATCTAGTACTTGTGTGATGATTATAATCATTAATAATCAACTATAGATTTAATAATTGATTATAATTCTTTTTAATAATATTTAGTTATACTTTAAAATCTTTCAATAATCAAATTTTAAATAATTTTGATTAATTTAAAAGTTATACCGAATAAGTTTGAAATTAATGGAAATTTTAGGATGAGAAATATTAAAAAGTGTTATTGTGAGTTTAATAATTTTTAACCTTTTGTTTGCTTTTGTGGAAAACTTAGGAAAAAAACAGGGTAGGAGTATAATTTTCTTTCATATGTTTTTTGGAAAACATATGAAAATAAAAGTTTAGAAAGAAAATAGGGTAGGGATCTAGTTTTCTTTAGTATGGATTCTATGGAAACCACAAGAAAAAAAAAAATTTGATGAATAGTTAAGTGGGTTCCACCATTATTTTTTTCCCCCCATCAAAGTGCGCGGAAAATCTATGGAAAACAATTAAAAGCTGCTTGCTTCCGAGATTGCCCTCGCGTCTTGTTCACTTACATGCGGTTGTGTGTGCGCGCGCGCGCGCGCGCGTGCGTGTGTGTGTAAGGATTGGTCTCTTTTTTTCATTTATTTTTATATTTAATGAATCATTTATTTACATTAAACTGATTTTGGTTTTTTATTTCATTAATTTTCTAATGTTACATTGTAATTGTATTTTTTAAAATTAATTACAATATATTAATTACTTTTTAAGAAATATGTAGTTTATTTATTTAGAATATGACTTGAATTTATATTATCTATAAGTAATTTAAAACATTAAAATTAATTCATATATGATTTATTCTATTTACATTTTGTTTACTTCTATTTTTCCATTAAAAAAAAGATATAGATTTTATATTTTTGTTATGTAATATTTTCTTTATATATTAAAACCATAAAATCATAGGAGTTGAGATTGTATAATAGATTTAGAATTATATTTTTAATTCTTATATGAATCAATTTAATATTTTAAATCATAAATGAATAAAATAAATTTAGAATATATTATTGAATGAATGGATTATTTTTTTTCTTTTTTTATATTACCTAATATTAAATTTATTTGCCTTAAGAAATAAGTGAGGATAGTGCAAGGAGTGTTAATTGTATAATTAGCATAATTCTAACTATTTAAGAAAAAATTTGTCATTTTATAATATTTCTCTCACTTTTCTCACCCTTTTCCTTCTACCCAATTTGTACCGATCCAAACCACAAATGAAAAAAAAAATCCATATATTTTGTTTCCGCACATTTTCTTTCTATCTCTCTCTCTCTTTTTTTTTTTTTCCACCTTTTTTTCTACATCCAAACAAAGAGTTATAGGGAAGAAGGGGCACGTGCCTTGCATCATGTTACCATTCCAGACGTATCACCAGTGTAGACTATGATTATAAAATGTAATATACTTCTTAAATCATCGTTCGCAAATGCATAATCAAACTATATTATATTCTGATAAATGACTTTAACTTATAGTAATCTAATAAAATAAAATTTTACATTTTTTTCAACTCAGGAGCTTGACTTTGTTTTAATTATTAATCTTAAACATTTATAATAAGAAAATAATTTTTTTTAAGCAAATATCATATTTTGAAAAAGTCAAGTTATAGGACTCACTATTGGATCAACCTATGTATATTTTGGATTTACATTATGTTTACAGTGAACTCCATAGTGCCCAAGGCAAAATCTTGGGTTTCAAACCCCAGGGTGAGTTGGCATCACCTAGACCATTAGATTAAAGTCATAAAATATCAGCCATTGATTAAAATCAATATGGCCAAGAAATGAGAAAAATTCCACTCTCGCATTTGAGATTGAAGTCATAATTATATACTGAGTCAGTATTACTGACTAACCACTATCTATTTTAATATTCACTAATTATCCTCTCTCTAACCAATGAAGATCAACCACATGACAAGTGGGTAATGGTAGGAACATTTTAGAATCACAATTGTCCACAATTTGTTGAAAACTGTCACAAGCTATCAACAACCTCTATTCAAATGTCACTCATAAGGAATAAGTTGTTCTTAGCCAATTAATCATGTGTAAATCACATGACCAACTTATCAACACTTTACATCGATATGAACGATCCATTTGCTTGATTGGCTGCATGCTTCTCACATGTCCATAAACCATTCATCACTAATCATATATCCACTATATTAGGGTTGATTAGGGGGCGTCGACCAACTCTTAGAACTAACTCAAAATGTTATAAATATAAACTTATTAATATTAATCTAAATAAATTTCAACTACTTCTGAATTATATTTAGTTTCTAAATATAAACTCTTGATTCAAAACAAGGGGTTTTGGCCTTAAACTTACTTTGATAAATCTAAATAAATTTGTGTTAAATTTTAAAAAAAATATTAAAAAAGAAAATAAGAGAGAAAAAAAAAACTAAAAACTGAAAACTAATATTTGTTTGAATTAATTTTTATTAAAACTCAATCAAAAAAATTAATTTTTTAAAATTTGAAAGTGTTAACGTCGGATTTTGATAATGATCCAAACTCCGGCCAACGGAGGGATTTTTTGATATCTCTGACCTATAACCAGTTCAAATATAACAGGATAGAAAAATAATCAAAGAGGGAGAAAGGAAGAGCAGAGAAGGAGGCACAAGGTTTAACGTGATTCGACCAAATCCAGATATCACCAGATCCTACGTCTACGGTAACGTATTATTGAGGTTATGCAGATACAAAGGTACAGCACTTAAGTTTTCTTGCTTTAGCAAAGTTTCTGCCTGTGCTCTCTCTACTGTGTTTCCTCTATTATGTTCTCTTTTTTTACAGAAGACTCTTCCCTCATATTTATAAAGGAAAGGAGGTTACAATGGTAATTACATATACAGTAAATCTATTATATCAATATTCAATGTACAAGATAGAATATACAGACTAAATCTCTACTTTCAGTTGCTGCAAGCCATTTTCTGCAGGCGGGACTCCGTTTGTTCGTTAGGCCAAGTCATAACTTAGTCTTCTGTTCAGCGAGCCTTCAAGTCACAGGTTATGCTTCATCAGACAGGTCGTTTCCCCTCTTTCAAAATGGAGCCCCCGAGCTCACTTTTTCACGCACGAGCTCGACCTGATGAGGTCGCTTCACGATGCGACATGGCTTGCTTCAAGCTGGTCCTTAGTCATTCTCGGGCCTCTCGCGACCTCCTTTAGACCGAACTAATTTTCTCATATAACACAAGCCCCCCAACTCTCAACTCGCTTTTAGTGGGATGGGAGTTGAAACTCTTCGATTTTAGATCAGTCAAGGTCTTTTCCCAAGACTATCGATTCATCTGTTTCAAGCTGCGCTTCTGATAGCACGTGTCCAGCGGCTATTGCTGAGTCAATTTAGCCCTTTCCGAGGCCATAAATGGTGACGGTTAGGGGAATAGTTCTAGATCTTTCAGTAAATATGGTCCTGATTCTATATAAGGGGGAGACAATCCCCTTTGAGTTTTGCACTTAAGCAAATCATGGAGCCTCCTAATGAATCTCCATCATTTTTAGCATTCTGGCCTTCCTCAGAGGCGTGTATGGTCTGCTACATGGGTAACTCGGAGAACTCATCTCCTTTGGTAACATGGAAGGATCTCATATGGATCCCAGACTATGTCCTTTAGGCTCCGCCGTGAGGCATCTGCTCGGTCAGCCAAGCTCCCGGGGCTTCCTGATTAGATTCCTTCAAGAGGAGCAGGTGGTCGAGGGCGAAGGGATGCAGCACTACCGCTAATTGTACACTGGAAGAAGAAAGTTACGGTGCATGGTCCTTAATAAACTGAGGCGTGGCCCTTCGTGGCCGATCCTTCTTCTTAGTCATAGGTTTTTTTTTCCTTTGTATCTTGTCTAGTCTGTATACAGAGCTTTCCGATGTAAATCTGCCTCGTTGAGGTCTTTTAATGAATAAGACTTCTTTTCTACAATTTCTATCTGTTTTTGTTTTCTTTTGCAATCGCTTTGGTTTGAACCATCTACATGACCTGCGCGTAGTCAGAAGATAGCATGAGTTGTGGATCGGAGCGTTACCGAGCTCAGGCCAATCCTGTGACCAAATAAATAGACACATTAGTGTGAGAATCATTTAAATAATAGAGTAAATTCGTATAGGGGCTATGAAGTTAATGGGTGAGTGATCTCATGCTTGGGTTGATCTGGTGGCCAAATAGCTAAGCAAGCATGAGAGTTGCGACTTAATTGAGTTCGCATGAAAGCTACAAATTTGACAAGTGAGCAATCTCGCGCTTGGGTCGATCTCGTGGCCAAATAGATAAGTGCGAATGAGAGCTACGACTTAATTGAGTTCACATGAAAGCTGTGAATTTGACAAGTAAGCGATCTCGTGCTCAAGCCGATCTCATGGCCAAATAGATAAGTGCGCATGAAAGCTGTGACTTAATTGAGTTCGCATGAAAGCTACAAATTTGACAAGTGAGAGATCTCGTGCTCGAGCTGATCTTGTGGCCAAATAGATAAGTACACATGAGAGTTATGACTTAATTGAGTTTGCATGAAAGCTACGAATTTGACAAGTGAGCGATCTCGTGCTCAAGTCGATCTTGTGGCCAAATAGATAAGTGTGCATGAGAGTTACGACTTAATTGAGTTCGCATGAGAGCTACAAATTTGACAGGTGAACGATCTCATGCTCGAGCCGATCTCATGGCCAAATAAAAGAATGATCGATCTTGTGATCGGGGTGATCCTATGTCCAAATAAAAGGGTGATCGATCTTGTGGTCGGGGCAATCTTGTGCCCAAATAAAAGGGTGACCGATCTTGTGCCTAAATAAAAGGATGATCGATCTTGTGGTCGAAGCGATCTTGTATCCAAATAAAAGGGTGACCGATCTTGTGGTTAGGACGATCTTATGCCCAAATAAAAGAGTGATTGATCTTATGGTTGGGGCGATATTGTGCCCAAATAAAAGGGTGTCAGTCAGGCAAGTCACCTGTTAGAAGAAAACTTAATATTAGTAATTGTATTCAAAATGTTCATGCAATTTACAATAAGTACAAGAGTTCAAAAGATCGCCTTGATAGTAGGAGATTGCTCTTGTTCGACATCCCATTGGGATGATCCATGCTGTTGCCTGGAGGACAGCACAACGTAATCATGTAAATAATCTCTTTTGATGAGATCCTCGATAACGTCTCTCAGCGCCCAACACTCTAAAGTGACATGCTCGATTTCGTTGTGATATGCACAAAATTTTCCTCAATTGAGTCTGGATTTGCCAGGAGTTTTCAAGGATAGAGGCTTTCCAAAGTCTTCCTTATCCCTTTCCATTGCTAAGATCTTGTCCTGAGTGTCTGACAAGATGCTGTAAGTGCTGTGGCAAGCTTGGGGTAAGGGCCGTTCGTCCTTGCTCTTTTTAGCGAGCTGGCACTCGAGGTTGTCATTTCATTCCCATAGTTATTTCTTTTCCTGTTTGGAGCTGAACCACTTGTTTCTGTTCTCTACGAGCCAAAAGTCTCGTCTCACCTGACTTGTTTCGTGGCCTGCTCATAGAACTCACTCAGGTTGCCAACTGGGGACTTGTACAAGCTCTTGAATAGCTTTCCATCCCTGTGGAGTCCCACTGAGACGATAGCCATAACAACCTCATCCGAGGACTTCTCAACATTATTGACTTTGTGTCTGAAGCGAGCAATGTAATCTTTTAGTGCTTCTTGCTTGCCCTGGAAGATAGTAGTGAGGTGGCATGGGGGCGCAAGTTGCTTCTGCAATGCTCGGTATTGATCAACAAATCTTTCTTGATAGTCTTCCTAACTGCTTATGTTGCGAGTTGGGAGGCTCCCGAACCACATTCGGGGAACTTCACCTAAGGTAGCGGGGAAGACGCGACATCTGATCAAGGGGTTACAGGCTTCTAGATCCATCTGGATGTTGAACAAGTCCAGATGGTTATATGGGTCGCTGTCTCTGTCATACAGCAGAATGGCTGGAACTTTAAGCTTGCACGGAAGGGATTCTTCCATAATCTCTCTAGAAAAAGGGGTTTGCTCCCCAAAGTGACCTTGGTCATTCTAACTCTGAGGATGCTCCTCCATATGTCTGACCCTCTAAAGGAGATCTTGCACCAAAACATCTAAGCCCCCCAGTCTTTGGCTAAAGACTTGGTGGTTTGGTTCACCGTTCTGACCATGTGGATGGTGATGGAAAGTCTGCTCCTGGTTGGCCTCATCGGAACGTTCGACCTCAGGTATGATGGCTTCAATCCGCCCTTGCATGTTCTAGGCTCGTGCTTACACCAGCATCATGAATGTTTTAGCCAGCTCTCCCATCATGTATTCAACTTTCTCTTGGTGATGAAGCCAGGTCTGTGGTCTATCAGCACCGTTGGCGACGGGGACTGATTGTTCTAAACTAGCTGGAGGAATACCAGTAGCTGCTCTGATGACAGAAGCAGTTGACGAGTCCGTTGTCGAAACATGGCCATCCAAAGGATAAGGTTACGCATCCGAGGCTCTAATGACTCTTCCCTTGGCCATTACAATGGGAATGAACCAGAATAGGTGAGATCCCCACAGACAGCGCCAAAATATTGATGTCGAATTTTGGTAATGATCCAAACTCCGGCCAACGGGGGGATTTTTTAGGATCTCTGACCTATAACCAGTTCAAATATAGCAGGACAGAAAAATAATCAAAGAGGGAGAAGGGAAGAGCAGAGAAGGAGGTACAAGGTTTAACGTGGCTCGGCCAAATCAGGATATCACCGGACTCTACGTATAGTAACGTGTTATTCAGGTTATGCAGATACAAAGCTACAACACTCAAGTTTTCCTGCTTTAGTAAAGTTTTTGCCTGTGCTCTCTCTACTATGTTTCCTCTATCGTGTTCTCTCTTTTTATAGAAGACTCCTCCCTCATATTTATAGAGGAAATGAGGTTACAATGATAATTACATATGTAGTAAATTTATTACATCAGCATTCAATGTACAAGATAGAATATATAGACTAAATCTCTACTTTCGGCTTTTGCAAGCTGTCTTCTACAAGCAGGACCCCATTTGTCCGTTGGGACAAGTCATGACTTAGTCTTCTGTCCGGCGAGCCTTTAGATCGCAGGTTATGCTTCATTAGGCAGGTCGTTTCCCCTCTTTCGGAATGGAGTGCTTGAGCTTACTTCTTCACGCACGAGCTCAACTTGATGAAGTCGCTTTCATGATGCGACATGGCGTGCTTCAAGCTAGTCCTTGGTCGTTCTCGGGCCTCTCGCAAGATTCTTTAAACGGAACCAATTTTCGCACATAACTGAAAGATTATCAAAAATTCAAGATTTTAAAATTGATTAAACGACTACAATGTACCTACTTAACTGTATTAAAGAGCTCCACTCTCATTAATTACATATTGGTTACTAATAAAATTTAGAGTAATCAATTTGTCTAACGATATAAATCAAATTGTACATCATAGTAATTCAAGATAATCTACTCTCACTAATTACATAAATAACTAATTCATTTAGTTACACAATTCAAGTAATAGACCTTAATGGCTTAATGTAATTGGAAACTCTACTGTATTTAAATATACACCATTATAAAGATTAAGATTGAATAATTCACATAGTATGTAAATTAAATTACGGTAAGGTCTTTCATGAACAAAACAGAAAATCCAACCATGAATGCATTGTATAGGCAGCCAATTCCTCCTTCTGTTTTGTACGGTTCTTCGCAGAATGGAAAAATTATAATGATTCCCAAATTGGATGAGATTGAAATCGAATTATGAACATGGAAGTGACAAAAGAGGAGAGAGCCAAGTGTTTTTAACCCACTTGGGATAAGTCAGTGGCACTTGTGAAATACCTTGGCTCCCAAAGTCAAAACCATACAATCTGAAAAAATAAAATGATCCCTTTTCAAAAAAAAAAAAATAACATTATTTTCTTAAGTTTGGTGCATGGCAATAAAGTATAATAATAGAACAAATCAAAGATAACAATATTCTTAGCATAAAAAATAATGAGAGAATTATCTTATAAATTTTTCAATTAAAATATATGTTTTATTAAATATAATTTGAATATTGAAAATATTTAAATTTACATATGTTATTTTCTATAGTTTAAGTTATAATTAATAAAATATTATATTATAATTTTATTATTAAAACTAAGAAAAAAAATGCAAAGTATCCCATTAATTTTGAGGTGGTAAGATTTTGCTCTCACAATTTTTTTAAAATTTAGAAATCAAACTCTTAAACTATACTAAAACCCACTTAAATGCAATGTTGACCGATGATGAAGAGAGCAGCCAAATGGTAAATTGAAAGCACAAGAAAGTTAGCTGCCCATGATGGAAATAGTCCGTGAAGCACATTCTAATGCTTAATTCAGTATTTGAGTAGACTTTTGTTAAATATGTAAGATATAATTTGAGAAAAGAAATGTCTGTGAATATATATAGGTATCAAACCATGTCAATTAGCGTATTTATAGGCAAAAGTATCTACAATGCAATGGTAACATTAACAAGATTCTTATTAAACAATTGTTGGTGTCACATTCATGCAAGTTTGATCATATTTGTCCCGCACTACTTGGATGGTTGGTTCACAAAGTTCTTGACTAATAAACCTACGTCTTACGCCATTCAACCAAGAAGAGTAGTCAATTTGCAAAAGGAATCTGTGTGAAATGCTGATTTTTCACTAAGTACTAGCCGATGACCATTGGTTGAACAATGGAATATCATTGGCCATTTTGAGCTGTGTCATATACAAAACTTGAAATTAATATCCACTATCCACTTAATTAATCATTTTATTAAATTAAATAATTTTTTCATAAAATTTTTAAACAAAAATCTCAATATCATTTTATGTTAATTTATCATATCATTTTTCACACATAATTTTTATGTTATATAATTAATAAAAATTTAATTAGATATATTAATTTTTAATTAAAAATTTTAATTATTTGATCACCTTGAAATTGAAGTGTATGTATGAAGATATACTCCATCGCTCAGGTTAACCCTTGATTCTTAAGATCAAATAATCCCCTTTCAAATGTGAAGGGAGCCGTTTTCATAAATTTATAGAGAAAATTGGGTTCCTTCATCTTGTATGTTGTAGGAATCTATCCACACCATCATTTCTTCTTGTTATCTTTGTGATTTATGTCGTTACTTTCAGTAATACTTGAGCACAGAAGAATTTTTTCACGAAATGGATTAGGCGGTTTTACAGGTATTATTATTATTAAAAAAAAATTAATTTTCTCCCTTTTGATTTTAAAATGTCCACATATTTCAATCTTGAAAGGAGAAATTTATAAGAGACGCAGATCCAATCTTTTATTATGGTAGTACTAGGATTCATATTCAATTCTCTTATTTAGTTTTAAAATTTACAAATTTTTTTACAAAAAGAAAAAAAGATGTTATATCTAAATCCAAATTTAATTTTTTACTCAATAAAATATTAGTTATTTGAAGTTAACTGAAATCCTTATTTGTGAATGAAAAACTAAAGGAATTATTTATTTTATATGGGACCAGAAGAAACATCTATATAAGTCAATCAGCTACATAAGTTTTCATTTCTGTACCAATCCCAAAAAACTCCAATCTAAGAACTCGCCATCTTTCCAGTTCAACCCATCCATGCATTGACTGCCTCATATAAATTATACATCTCAGTGATCAAGGAAACCCTAATCTCACGAATCAGTAATCACACAGCTACTGCTAGTGGGATTGGAGTTGACTAGTTCACCTAAAGGAATCATGAAAAATAAATATATAACTATAAATAGACATTAACAAA
>JANHAO010027454.1:0-10845 GCA_026873985.1 Saraca asoca | reverse complement strand
TAAGAATCCTAATTATATTACATTAATTCCAATTTTGTCTCACTCTTTATGTGCAACCCTATAGGTTCTTATTACATTGGCAATGCTACCAAAATTATTCTAATTTTTGTATCATAGATAGTGAGCAGTATCTAGCAATACATCACTACCAACCAAATAACAAGAATGTCAGTGAGTTGACATGATTTGTGATATACATGACCACTACCTTTTAGGACACCCTATTAAAGGTAACATCTGATAATTTCAAAGTAAATGACTTCTCATGTAAGGAATCGTGGTAATTTTCAGGTCAAAGGAGTACATACATTATGGTCATTATAAGAATTGCTCATGACACTTAACCATCCACGCAACATTCTTATGGCGGGTTTGTCTAGTACATTTTGTTCTGTAACATGTACCCATGTAATGACTTGATATCTCATATCCATGACTTTTCGTTAGCAGTCATCGTACATACTAGTCTCGCTGCATTATTGTTGTCCCAGTTCATAATAATACTCGACTCGGGACATTTTAAGAATAATCAATTAATCTAGGGACAATTATTATATTTATTTATATTATGCAGATATTACAAAATATAATAATTGAATTGCCTTTTTAAATGTATTATAATGTATGCAAAAACAATCATCTTATGATTGGCTTCTATGGCATACACCAACAAATCTCCACTGAGAAAGGTGAGCTCTTCTTATTGCGAACTTGATCATCTTGGGCTTGAGGATGTTCCTCTAGTTATTTTAACCTTTGAAGTACTCCCTTCATCATCAGGTCCAAGCCCCTCAGTCGTTGACTAGTGACTTGGTGGCTTCTTTCATTTTCCTGATCGCATGGGTAGTGACTTGGGGTTTGCTCTTGATGAGCTCTGCTCAAACATCCAGCTCCTTGCTATTTGTGTGTGCCTCTAGGTAGGGCAATCCCGACCTGTGTTTGCTTCAGCATTCTCACTGCCTTAGCTAGTTCATCCATTACATCTCAAGTGACTGCTAGTGTTGGTGTGGTGCTTGCATTTCATCAACTTTAGGAACAACACCAATAAGTTGGTGGTGAGTTGTAGGGTGAAGTCTACAGTGACTCCTACAATGGAAGAATCAATTGATTGAATAATCAGAGTGCTTGAGTTTCCCGTAGCTTTTCTTTTGGCCATTGTAGTTGAGTAGAAAATAAATCAAAACACAGGTGATGGGCCCTTCTTCTAGCACCAAAAAATGTTGACGATGAAATCTAGTTCTACCAAATTCCAGCCAATGAGTATTGTTTTTGAACCTCAAGCTATTGTTCTAGTCGTGCAAATGAGGAAAAGCAATAAAGACAGCCATAAAAAGGAAGATGAGGATATGCACAGAGAGTTTTAACATGGTTCGGCTAAAGCCAATCGGCCCCTACATCCACGGTAATTTTATTGCACGGGGTGTTTACCAGATGAATAGTGATTTACAGAGAGCTCTATACCATTTGATAGAGTTTTTGCTAGTGCTTTCTGGGGTCCCCCTTTTACAATAGACTTTCCCCCTATTTATAGAAGTAGGGGAGGTTACAATGGTAATTTCTCAATTTGTACATCTATTACATCAATTAGTAAATGTTTATAGACAACTTTGACTTTGCATATAGGCCTCTATGGGTAGCTTTCTACTTTCAGGTGCTAATTGCTAGCTTGGAATGTGTGCTCTTGGCCACTAATTAGACTTGCACTGTACTTTGGACTGGACGTCATGCACTTGGCTACCTATACTCATGCTATGAGAGCTGTGAACTTGTGAACTAATCTTGATCTCGAGCTCGTAGCATACGTGTCTTGGGTGCAACTCATTATGTCAATGATTCGAGGCTCACCTCACTTTCAAGTTGAGGCTACTGTCTAGGCTTTGTGCCTTAACGAGCTGGTCTTCTAGACTTGTTTAGCTCGCTTGTTGGGCTTCTATTAGTTTATCTCACTAAATCAAATTTTACCCATAATAGATTTATATTGAAAAACTTGTGGAATGAGCTAAAATGAATTCTTAAATCAATTTGTGAACAATTGTTTTGAGAATTTGTTTTATCGAAAGGTTTGTAATATTTCTAAATCAATTATGTAATCGATTCATGACTTATTTACATTACATTATGAATCGATTCAGGCATTGATTCGATTATAAAGTTCTTTATGATCTTTATAGGTGAATCAATTCACAAACTAATTCACTAGTTAGTAACTACTCTGAATCGATTCACTGTTTAAAAGTTAGTTGTTTTTTTAAATCTCAATTGCCACATTATAAATACCACAAACCTTATTTCAAATATAACATATATTGCAAAAAATAGTGGAAGCTCAGAGTAATAAGCTGATCCATCACTACGTCATTGGATTTCATATATTCAATCATTCTTGGAGCAAATTGGTGAAGAACACACACTTGATAATTAAGATTTACATCTAAATTGATAGTATTGTATTTCTTAACTTTACTCTTGGTTCAATTTTAGATTTCTAGGCTGATATAAATCTGAAATATAAAGGAAGAGGATGATTTTCCCTTTGCATCTTCTTTAGTTGTGAGGTTGATCATAATTAGTTGAAGGTGTAATGCATTTTGTATCTAGCTAGGTTAGTAAGAGCTTGGTCAAATCTTGTGCATGAACTGGTATGCAAGAGCCCAGTTAATTACTATGTTTGATGATAAAAAGTGATCATGCAGTTGAGGATTGATCTAGTGGATATACACTTCAATTGTAGTTTCAATTGAAATAAAACCACTTTAAAAGTCTCATGTTCTTTATCTTTTTGCATACATTCTACTTGATAATTTGTTTCTCCTATTTTCAATTTGAAATTAATCAATTGTCATTGAAAACTCTAATAAAGATCTTTTGAATTAGAAAAGAAAACCAAAGACTTTTGTTGCATTTAGTAATCAATTAATAATGTTGTAAAATCCATTTAGGATCCAAACTTGATCTAAAGATCTACTTCAAGGGAAAGATCACTTGTATTTCTGGGACCAACTGTTGGTATTAGAACTTTGTCTCTTGATATACATTTATTTTTAGAAAATCATGGATTCTAGTTGTATTTTCTTATCTGAATGTCCATCTTTACATAAACCACCTGGTTTCAATAGAGAACATTATACCTATTGGAAAAAAAAATTAAAGATTTCATTGAAGCAATCGATGTAGGCATGTGGGACATTGTTGAAGAAGGATATGAACCTACAAAAATATTGATTAATGGTATTTCATAACTAAAGCCAAAATCCCTTTGGACTGAAAAGGAAAGGAAGAGACACCTCCTCTCCTCCAAAGTCAAATGGATTATTTCAAATTCACTGTCACCTAATGAATGTGAGAGAATTTCTAACTGTTCTACTACAAATGAAGTTTGGGACATATTAAAAGTAGCATATATTGGCCCTACACAAGTTAAGGCATCTAATATCCATGTATTAGCCTCATAGTATGAAATGTTTAGGATGGAAGAAAGAGAATCCATAATGGATCTCATTGAAAGGTTCACTGCTATACTAACCATCTTATGTTGCTTGGTAGAAAATTTGACAATGCAGATTTAGAGCACAAAATTTTGAGGTCTCTAGCTGATGAATGGCAGCCAAAAGTGATAGTAATTAAAGAATCATTTAAGATGGAAATGCCAACAATTCAGGAGCTTAATGCAAATTTTGAAGAACATGAGTTGGAGCTAAAGAGATATAGGAAAAATGTAATGATAAAAAGAAAAAAACCTTGTCATTAAAGGCTGCAAATGCATTTGATACTGATGAAGATGAGTTTGATAGTTATGATGAATGTATAGATGAAAAAGATAAATTGGATTTTTTAAGCAAAAAATTGCAAAAGATGCTTAAAGAAAAGAGAAACAAAGGAAAAAGGAAAGCTATTCCACAAAGAAAAAAACAAAACAAGAGTGAACAAGGAAATTCTTTAAGCATAAAACCAACATGCTTTGAATGCAAAAGCCCAAACAGTTCAAACCAAACTGCCCTATATACTTGAAGAAATAGTTGGAAAATAAAAGGAAGAAGTAGATGCAGTCTTTCAAGAAAGGTAACTTAGCTATATGGGATAATGAGGTTGTTAAATCTGCAAAAGAAGAAGAAGAAACAGAAGAGGAAGCATTGCTTTGCCTTATGGCTAGATATGATGAAGACTTTGAGGTATTTAGCAATCAATCTTTATTTTTTACTTCTAGTGATGATGAAACTAATGATGAGGCTAATGACCTATTCATTGAGCTCTATGATTCACTAGTCAAAGCAAAGAAAGAGCTAAATAAGTCTAAAATTGAAAATGAAAGCTTGCTTAAGACAATTAGACAATTAGAAAAAAAAGAAAAATGATTTAAATTCTTTAGTTGAAAAGTTAAGTGAAATAAAAGCTTACGATTAGTGTAAAACTTATAAATCTAAGATAGACACATTGACAAAAGCATTACAAGGTTTCACTGATACTAATAGGAGACTTAATAATATGTTGCAAAATCAAAGAGTTGTTCGAAATAAGACTAGTTAAGGGTATAAGTAGCAGCATAAAAGGAGATCTAACAAAAGGAATTTTACTTACACAACTTGCTTTTATTGTAATAAAAAAGGACACCATATTAGACATTGCCCATATAGAAATGGTACATACATTCTGAAGCCAAATGAAAAATTGGCTTGGTTACCAAAAGCATTTGCCTCCAATAAAAATGTTACTATGTTTACTAACAATTCTAGATCCAAGATTTACTAGGTACCACAAATGCAAGTAGAATTACTGATTTATAGGTTTGTGAAAGACAAAGAAGCAATATACAGTTCTTGGATAGTGGCTGCTCATGCCACATGACTAGGAACAAAGACAAATTTATCTCTCTCACACCAATTACTAGAGGTAAAGTAAATTTTAGAGGTAGTGCTAAAGGAAATGTGATAAGTATAGGTAAGGTTAATAAATTTCTAAATTGTTATATTGGTGATGTCTTACTTGTTGAAGACCTAAAGCATAACTTGTTGAGCATTAGTTAGTTTTGTGATAAAGGAAATCAAGTAATTTTGAACATAAACAAATGCCTTGTCATAAATAAAAATGACAAACTAGTTAAGCTCATAGGATGTAGTATCAACAGTATTTACAAGATAGATTTGACTTCTAAATCAAATCTAGACTCTTCATGTTTGATTAGTTTTAATGAGGATTCATGGATTCAGCACAAAAGACTTGGACACACTAGTATGAATCTCATCGAAAAACATTTTGAGAAAGATCTAGTGCTGGGTTTGCCAACATTAAATTAGATTAAAGATAGAATTTGTTATGCATGTTAGAAAGAGAAACAAGTGAAATCTTCCTTTAAATCAAAAAATATTGTTTCAACTTCAAAACCTTTAGATCTACTTCACATAGATCTGATTAGTCCATCTAGAATTAGAAGTCATGAAGGAAACTATTATGTCTTGGTGATTGTAGATGACTACTCATGATTCATATGGACCCTATTTTTATCACATAAAAATCAGACATTTGAAGCCTTCAAAAAGCTGGCAAATGTGATTCAAAATCAAAAAGGGTACTCCATTATTAGTATAAGAAGTGATCATGGACGTAAGTTTGAGAATAGATATTTTACTTGTTTTTGTGAGACAAATGGTATAAACCATAACTTCTTAGCATATCGAACCCCTTAAAAAATGGTGTACTTTAGAGGAAAAATAGATGCTTAGAATAAATGGCTGGAACCATTTTAAATGGAAGCCCCCTTCCTAAATCCTTTTAAGATGGTGTAGTAAATAATGCATACTATGTTATAGAGTTTTAATTAAACCTATTTTAAATAAAATCCACTATGAACACTATTTTGGAAGGAAACCAAATTTATCTCACTTTCATGTCTTTGGATGTAAATGTTTTGTTCATAACAATGGCAAAGATAGTTTAGACAAGTTTGATGCTAAATTGGATGAAGCTATATTCATTTGTTATTCTTCATCTAGTAAAGCCTTTCATGTTTTCAACAAAATGACTTTGAAGATTAAAGAATCTATTCATGTTATCTTTGATGAGTCTACCTTCAGTGCTGATAGGTTTAGAGAAGAGGATGATGAAGAAAATTGGTTATTCTCTTACTCAAATTCAAAATAGAAATAAGATGAATCAAAGAAAATAGATGCAAATCCAAAGGAAAAGGAAGATGACATCACTCAAAAGTAATTGAAATTTATGCAAAGTCATCCAAGAGATCAAATCATTGGAGAAGCTACACAAAGGGTAACACGTAGCAACTCAAGAAACATACGTAATCACTTAGTCTTCATCTCACAACATTAACCTAAAAACATAAAAAAAGCCTTAATGTATGATAGTTAGGTTATGACAATGCATAAAAAGTTAAATCAATTTAAAAGAAATGAAGTTTGGAGTTTTCTGCCAAAACCAAATGATCATACCATTATAGGTACACATTGGGTTTTTAGGAACAAATTAGATGAAAATGGAGTGATTATTAGAGATAAAGCTCGTTTAGTTGCAAAAGGTTATAATCAAGGGGAAGGCATTAATTATGATGAAAACTTTGTACCAATTTCTAGATTGGAAGCCATAAGAATATTGTTGGCATATTCTTGCTCAAGAAACTTTAAATGATATCAAATGATGTGAAAAGTTCTTTTTAAATGGCTATATATTGGAGAAGGTGTATGTTCAACAACCCTTGGGTTTGAAGATCACCTCTTTCCAAATCATATCTATAAACTTCAAAAAGCCTTATGTGGTCTTAAACAAGCTCTTAGAGCTTGCTATGAAAGGCTAAGTAAATTTTTTATTCAAAAAGGCTTTAAAATAGGCAAGTAAATTTTTTATTCAAAAAGGCTTTAAAACAAGAAAAGTAGACACTACACTTCTCATAAAAGAAAAAGGAAAAAGTATTATACTTGTTCAAGTATAAGTTTATCATATTACCTTTGGCTCCACTAATGATTCCTTATGTAGAGAATTTTCCAAGCTGATGCAGAGTGACTTTGAGATGCTAATGATGGGTGAATTGACCTTTTTTCTTGGATTGCAAATCAAGCAATGTACCAATTGCACTTTCCTAAGTCAAACCAAATATATAATGGAACTAGTCAAGAGGTTTAAGTTTGACAACTACAAACCAATTGGTACTCTAATGAGTCAATCTCTCAAATTGGATTTTGATCTAATTGGTAAAAATGTTGATGCTACTCCGTTTAGTGGCATGATAGAAAGCCTACTATGTTTGATAACAAGTAGGCCAGATATAATGTTAAGTGTCCATTTTTGTGCAAGATATCAATTGGAACCTAAAGAATCTGTCTTTTAGCAATCAAAAGGATTTTTCAATACCTTGTAGGGACTAGACACTTAGGATTATGGTACCTTAAATCTAGCACTCATAGTCTTATAAGTTACTTAGATGCAAATTATGCAAGAAGTAGGATGATAGAAAGAGTACTAGTGGAGCATACTAATTTATTGGTCACTCTCCAGTCTCTTGGTCTTGCAAAAAGAAAAATAGTGTTGCACTTTCAACTGCAAAAGCATAATACATTGTTGTTGGGAGTTGTTTTGCTCAATTCCCTTGGATGAAGCAACAACTATCATATTATGGCTTGGAATTTGATAAAATTCCTATAATGTGTGACAACACTAGTGCTATTAACCTACCTAAGAATCCTATCATGTACTCCAAAAAAAAAACACATTCATATTAGGCATCATTTCATTAGAGATCATGTTCAAAGAGGTGATATCTCTATTGAATTTATACAAACTAATTTTCAACTAATAGATAGCTTTATAAAACCATTGGATGAAAATGTTTTGTGTTTACGTGAAGAGAATTGGGAATGCTAAATCCTTTGGAAAATGATCTAACATAACTAATCTTCTACATTTTGATGTTTCTAACTTTTATGCTTGATTATATGTTTATCTTGCAAATTCTAACTTAGGCATCGGAGATACCCCTAAGTTTGTTTTGTAGGTACTCAAAATGAGATTTTAGGTATAAATAGTGTTGACTTGTTAGCAATTTTGGAACAAAATTGTATGAAAATTGATTTTAGGAATTTTTGAATCAAGTCTTGAATTGATTCAAATTTTTCTAATTTTTTTGAATTTTTGAATCAATTCATAGATTCAAATAGTCCACCAAAATGAAATGAAATGCAAATGAAGAGAAATGCAGACACAAATTCAGTGTTGGCACAAGAAGATAAAATACTTTGGTGCCCAACGGTATTTTCAGACAACTTTTGTAAAAGAAAGATTCCAAAATTATTATCAAATACTGTAGCCTACAGACACAAATAATTGTTAATTATTGTAGAGTTGTACTGTAGCAAATAGTAACTTAGGAAATTTCTATAAATAGCCCCCAATCCCCAAATGTAAGGCATATGAAAACTGTTAGAGAAACTATATGAAAACTCTCTGGAAGTTGACGATGCTCTCCCTATCTAGGTCAGAGTTTTCTCAAGCTCTTGCTTCAAATCAAATTATAAGTGTCTCAACTTCAAATCTCAATAAAAATTTCAAATTACTTCAAATTGTTTGTGGTCCATCTACGATCCCTACTTCTAATTCTGTGTTAGCTTAGTTTCTTTCTCAGTCTACTTTGGCTATTGTTTTAGTTTCTTTACATTCTCTTAGGGGCCTCACCTCTGCGAGTTCTGGTATCAGAGCCAAGGGGGAAGTAGGGATAGAAATATGAGCTGAGAATTGTGTTTGCCTTCATGAAGTTTATGTTAATCTCTGAATATGAATTCTCTATCTAGATAAGCTGATAACACTCAGTAAGGTATGAGTCTGTAAAGGGGGTAGGTAAGTCCCGCTTGTTGAGTTATTGAAAGAGTAGTTATTCCCTCTATCTCCGGAAAGGGGCTGCTCTCATGCTAAGCCTAAGAAGGGGCTAAGCCATCCAGATTTGCATTTCATGTTGAAATATTAATATTTACTTCATATGGCAAAGTAATTTTCTATTCATATTGATATCTTTATGGAACCTGAAGGCTTTAGTATTAGTAGTGGAGTTTTGCATTTTATGATGCCACGATCTCTGTCTTCAAATTTTTCATTTTCATCATCTTCATCTGCATCTTCTTCAAGAATCAAATTTAAAGAAAATTCCAAATCAATTTACAAAGAACAAATTGATTTTGATGAATTCAACAAGCAAATTGATGACTAAGAACTTCCAAATATCCCATATCAGGAACTTTATAAAAGAAATTTTTAATTTTTCACCAAATCAAAATATTGTATTAAAACTGAAGAAAAGTTTATCAATGTTGATCTAATGATAGAGGAATTTGTTCTTTTATCTGAAAAGTTTAAAATATTGCTAACCCTATGACTAAGAACTATTTGCATATTGGTCGCATACAAATTGTTGCTAACCCTATGACTAGATTAGGATTAAATATGGCTATTCTGATCATGCTTAGGGATGGTAGACATGCAAATTTTAATGATTCTCTGTTAGGAGTAGTTGAGACCAGTGTGTCTCAAGGTCCAATTTATTTCAACTATTTTCCAAATATACCTATTTGTTTAAAGGAAACCTATAGGGATCCTTTATTAATTTTAAATGTCAAATTACATGGTTACAACATGAAACCTAGAACAATTCCTATTGTAATCATTTATAGGATCAAATATAAATTGCACAATAGTAGGAGTATAGGATTAATCAAAGCTCCTAGTATGAAAGGAGAAATAACTTATTTTGTAACTGACTCCTCAAAAGCTAGTGTGCAGAAACCAATTACCACTCCATGGGATAGTATAAATTACCCACAAGGATGGTCTTTACCAAAAGCTACCTAACCTCAAATTACTAATTCCCAAATAACCAGGATAGTCCAACATGACTTTGAGTAATTAGATATCTTTTTCCATAGGAGAAGTGCAAAAATACCGAGGGTAACTGAGGCAAATCCTACTCCCAGATTAGAAAAACCTAGAAGATCAATAGCTTCTAGTTCAAATATGTCAGTAAACATGTCTAGTTTAAAGAGATCTTTATCTGCTATAAATCTTACTGGTACCGATTATACCTCTAGGATACCCAAATCAGTTTATACAAAAGAAAATTCAAAAGGAAAAGAACAAGTTGAAGATCGAGAATTGGAAGGATCTTTATCTTCAACTTGCTCTACAATGATAAATGATGATTATCCAGAAGTTAAATGAATATGGACCAAGAAAAGAACTTTTGTAAATTCAAAATTGATTAGGAAACTCTAAAAGAAGACTTTTACTTAGAGGAGAATACTCCTCAAAGAGAATGGTTTCTTTCAAAGTTTCAACAAGAGGTAAAAGATCAAATTCATGATTCTTGGTTCAAATTCATGAGAAAATTTAAAACAAATGTTCCATTTTTTGATTGGTTTGAGGTATATGCTTCAGGAAGACCAAAAATAGATTATCCTTTTGGTGACTCTATAAAAGTCAACATTAGGACAAATTGAGAGTGGACAACCATAAAAAGAGGAAAGGTGATCTCTGAGTTACCACCACAGAAGCCCTTCCAAATAGAAACCTGAAATCTAAAGAAGCCTCTAGTAGCTGCATCCTTTAAGGTAAAGGAAATAGCAGAACCTATTTCATCCAAGGATATACAATCTTTGATGGAACAAAATAATTATACAAATAAATATCTACAAACCTTAGGTAGCCAACTTTTAGCTAGTGAGGTAGCAGAGTCTTCAAAAGCTACATCTAGTAGAATAATAGAACAACCTTTGTTTAAACCTTATGAAATTCCCAAGGATAAGCAAAGGAATCTCAATAGGAGCCAAAGGTCTGAAGCCATAGCCAAAATGATAGAGC
>JANHAO010027453.1:0-10846 GCA_026873985.1 Saraca asoca | reverse complement strand
CATGGAAGGTTATACTTTGACCAAGCCAAACATGACTCTATTCATGAGGAACAATAAAGACTTGAGTTGGGTATTTCTGAAAATGTAATTAGATATTACCTAATCAAGAGAGGATTCATTACTACTCTTTGAAGTAATATCCGAGGCCACTCAACGAATTAGTTTAACTATTTAAATCCTTGCACAAAGTTGAATCGAGACTCAAATTGGATTTAAGTATCCGGATTCATTTAAGTCAAATAATTCACGAAGTTGAGAAACTATGATTAGTTATAAAAGTTAACTTTTATCCATACCTTTGACTAATCCAGATATAGGTAGTGAAAAGATTCTATCATGTATTGAGATCAGCTACAGGTAGGTTTGTCACCATTGATGACTCCTGCCAAAATTTGGATAGCTATAATGGCTTGCTAGAATCCGCTTATAACTTAAAGTCCACAGATGATTAATTTGGAGAAATTAATTAAAATTAATTGATTAATTTTATATGCCTTCAAATAGTTTAAAGGGCATTTTTGGACTTTTACCAACATTTCAAGGGCCTATCGGGTTACACGCAAAACAAAAAATGAGTTTTGGCTGCAATTAGGATATATTAGATATTCAGGGATTGAACTGTAATTTGTGGAAATTATAGGAATCAAACTGCAATTTATGAAAATTATAGGGGCCAAATTGTAATTTATAGAAAATGGTGGGCTGGAAAATGGTTTTCCAACGAGGCAAAATGATGTCATTTTGCCAGCAGCCTATTTCCAGTGAAAACGCTGGGTTTAGACATAGGACGAAACCCACAAAGAAGAAGAAGAACCCAAGCTCTACTAGGGTTTTACTCTCTCGGTCTAATTCTGGCTTTGGAAGCTAGAAATTCTTCTCTCATCTTGCTAGCACAAAGATTGGAGTTGTTTGCTTCAAAAGTTGAAGCTGAATTATAGCCAATTTCTAGAGTGGATCACTGATAGAGGCAGAACATTTGGATTGCTCTGGTGACATGCTTCGAGGCTTCTTCTGCTGCCAAGTTGGGCCAAAGGTTAGTCATGCTTCCTATTTTATATGTATACTGTTAGAATATCGAAAGCCAATGTGATCCAGGATGGTTTGTTCGGTTAGGGTTTCTGGAAAAAATTTTGAAATTTTTGATCTGACCACCGGACAAACCCAACATGAACTTTGCCAGTCTCAAAAGCAATGAGTTAGTGAGTGGTCAATGGTGCCATATCAGTGACAAAATCTGCTGTGGGGTAGTAGAAGCACCTAAGTAGGGAAAGTAAAGCCCCTCATTGGTAACCCCTACTGCTCTACATAACCTTCAGGTTAGCTATGGGTAGCACCAGTGCTTCTAGTAGTTCTTTCTCTTGCCATTGTAGCTAAGCAGCAAACCAAAGAGTGATGCAATTGGGGCCCTCCTTCTAGTACCAAAATGTTAACGATAAAATTTGGTAAGGCTAAATCTCAACCAATGAGAATAGTTCTTGAACCCGTAAATTGTAACTTGGTTAGGTAAATGAGAGATAAAGAGAAGGAGAGGAAGAACAGTAAACGCAAAGAGGGTTTTTCAACGTGGTTCAGCCAAAGTCAATGTAACCCCTACGTCTACGATGGTTTATATTAGCTTTGTATGGTGATTTTCCTTTTCTGGCTGGTAGAACTATAATACAAAGATTCGATCACTACTTTGACAAAGTTTTAACATGTATTTTTTTATTACCCCTACAATGATCCTTCCCCCCTTATTTATAGAAATGGGGAGGGTTATAAGTGTAATTTGCCAAGTCGTAAATTTGTCTTGTCTACCATATGGGGTAATAAATGCTAGGCAAATCACCGTTAAACTGTTGGAGGCTGATGTGTAAGTTTCGGGGGGCTGACTTACCAGTTGGGAAGATATGCCTCTGACTGTTGATTGAACTTAGATGTTCCGTACCCAATGCCTATGGTAACTGGCTTGGTGGTCCGAGCTCGCACAAGGCGACCTGGTAACTATGCAAGTTGGTCCCATTCCTAGGTCTAGCCAGAGTATCTCTTTGGAAAATGGTTGATGACATGCTTCATTTAGCGAGCTAGAGCTTGTTTCCAATGAGATGGGGGTCACTACTTTGACCTCGTCCCACACTTTAAGCTCATGATTGGCCATCTGATGCCTTTGCTGAGCGACCACGATACTGGGTCATGGATGAGTTTGGCCTTTCCTCCTTAAACTTGTTTGTTGGGCTCTTACCAGCCAATTTTATGTAGTATCAGAAAATACACATAACAATTGATTATTAATAATTTATTATAAAAAAATTATTTTATATTTGATATATTATTTAATAATTAATTATATATAATCTATTCTTATTTAGATAAGATATAGAAAAAATCAATTTTTAATATTAAATTATTAAAAAGTGTATTGAAGAAAAACAACAATAGGAATTTTTCTCATTATTGAAATAAGGACAATGATAATAAAAGAAAAAAATATTAAGATAATATGGATACAAATTTAAATATTTCTCTTTCTAGTGTCCCAATTAGAATGAAAGTTTTACTTAAAGTGACTTTTTCGTTTAATCGGATTTATTATTTATAATTGATTATTAAAATATTTTAAAAGTGCAACTAAACATCTATAAAATATATTATAATAAATTATTTAACTTATAATTGATTAGTGAAGATTCTAATCATTATACTAAATAAATATTACAACTACTTGTCTATAATTTTAATCCAACATTATTCATTCGTTTTAATAGAAAAACCACAAATTTAGTCTTTGAAAAATGGATGATACATTAATTTAGTCTCCAATTTTCTATTAACATCAATTCAATATCTAATCCCTAAACTCTAGGTAAATGGTTAGGTTAATTATTGATTCTATCAAGCATGAGTCAAATAATTGATTATAACACTTTAAAGGTATTTGGTTGTGTTTTTAAAATCTTTCAATAAGTAATTATAGCTAATAATATAGTTTTTATTTAATCAAGATTGTAAAAAGCAAAACATTCATATTTGTACTTATATTAACATCACATTTCTTTTCTTTTTCCTTTTTGTCTTCATTGTCCTTACTTCAACAAGAACAACAACAAACTCTTTTTTTTTCTTCAACAATTTAATACTAAAAAATGATTTATATATATATATATATATATTTTATATCCAAATATGACATTAACAAATATAATGTTTGTATATAATATTTGTTTGATATAGCGATTAGAATATCTAATAATTAATTATAGGTCAAAAAATTGATTATAACACTTTTTAGAGATATTTGGTATAGTGATTGTTGATGGTTGAATCCAGTCAACCAAAAAGAAGTCCAAAAAACCCTAAACTACAATCTAGGAGTCTTGTGAGTGAGTGAGAGCGGAAGAACTGGAGACACCAAGAGCTTTTTAATGTGGTTTGGCTAAAGTCGATCGACCCCTATGTCCATGGTCATATTATTTCTTAGTCTTTTGGCTAAGTGTTTTAGTAGAGTAATAGCATAAGTTTTTTCTCCCTCCTTACAATGATTTCACCCCCTTTTTATAGTAGCTGGGGTGTTACAATATATTCCATAATGAAAATGAATCATAACTTGTTACAATGATTAATAATGGATTCTTATTAAATAAGCAATTAAGTGATCTTCTCTAAATTGATAACTGGGAGGGCATGCTTCAAACTATAGGGTAGACCTCGTCCTTAATGAGCTGAGATTATTGCTTTAACCCTCACTAACTAGCGACCTGAGTTCGCATTTAGCGACTCCGATGCCTTACTCCTGCGATCTCAATACTAGTTGTGTTGAGCCTTTATTAGTTGGGCTTGTCTATTCAGCTTTTACTAGCTCATTTCTGTGGTTCCAAAAATATCCACAATATTAACCCTCCCAACTCTTAGTGTGCTTTGTGGATTGGGAGCTGCATCTCATTGGTAAAAGCTTGTAATTGTAGTTTGTGATGTCATTGTTCAGACTTTTGTCCCATCATTTTATCTGCACCAACCTATATCATTATTACCATATTTAATCCATGTTTTTTTATAGTCATCAGCGTGATAAGCCTTGCTTTTTTGTTAGACTGTCAGACTGAGGATAGTTGATTAGTCTCCAAATTGACTGGTGAGGTTAAGAGAACTATATATAAGGTAAGAAAGAACCTTTTTCTTGTTTCTCAAGGTTTAAAGATTTGATCGCCTCATTGGTCGAGCCTTCCATGCTTGTAATGGTCTAGGTCTTAGGTGTGGTGATCCGAGGTGTGTATGACTTGCTGCATAAGAAATTCTCTGTTATTCTGCCTTGGGCAATTCTTCTCTGAGAATCATGGGAAGTTTTGTATAGATCTTGGACTATTTCCCCATGGTGATGCTGCTAAGTTTAATTTTTTTTTACCTTGATTTTTTTGTTTCCTTGTAAAGTGACTGAACCATTTGGTTTCTTAGAATGCACTGGGGGCAATAAAGCTAAGGGACGAGCTCTTAGCTTGAGAGGAGGATAAAAAGAAGCTTGAGAGTAGCTTGGCCGAAAACTAAATGATAGATAGCTTACTCACCTGATATGTTGGTCCTCCAACCCACAGGAGTTTAGCTCATAGAAGCCAACCTTCCTTTTTGGACATGATAGTTGTAGGCTTATTTTGATCTGTATTTTTGAATCTTCCATATGTACACTCACCTTATTGAATGAGATTTTTAATGAATATTCACAATTTTCTTGCTTTTCCAAGTATGCCATATTGAATGTTTAGTAGGTTGCAGATGATAGCATGTAGATTGACATGAATGAATTCCTCCAAACCATGACTTAATAAAAATATTAGTTAAGCAAAATGCCCAATCGGTCACATTAATGCTTTTCAGCTTGTAAACCATAACAATACATATTTGCCAAGCATGACAATGTATATTTATCAAGCTAAATATTTGATAGGTCGTATTAACACTATGCCTCAGCTAGCATGAGTTAAGTGCCTAGGTAGGTTGCATGAAAGCTATCCCTCAGCTAGCACGAGTTGGGTGCCCAAGTAGGTCGTATGAAAGCTATGCCTTATCTAGCACGAGTTGAGTGGGACGAGAGCTCACTACCGATTTTAGTGGGCGAGCAAATGTCCAACACTCAGGGAACTTCAGCTCCATTCATATTTGGTAAGCAATAAGCTTCGTTTCCTAAGTCTTCCTTCAAAATATATGGACCTTTGAAGTTTAGACTTGGCGTCCCATCACTGGCCTTGTGAGTTCCAGGAAGAATGAGATGCAGTATGAGATCACCAAATTTTTAGTCCGAACTTGGACCTTCCTGTATAATATTTTGCTAAAATCCTATTCAACATACAGTCATGAAAATTTGAGGAAAAACTTGGGTGCTTTTACTAACTTCTGAATAACATTACAAAATTGTGAATATGGTTTTTACAGCAAATGCTTGCTCTTGCTCGGGACCCTGTTGTGGCTACTGAGGTCGCTGTCCTACAGGTCACACCACATAATCCTTTAAGAAACCTCTCCTGATCAAATCCCTAATCATATCTTTCAGTGCTCGATAATCTGAAGCATTGTGCCTAATCTCATTATGATAAGCACAAAACTTATCTATGTCTCTGTAGTTGTGGGAGTTCTTACGGGATTAGATTTTCCAAAGTCCTCTCTATCCTTCTCCATTGAAAATATCTTATCATGAGTGTCTGATAGGATACTGTAATTGTTATAGTGACCTTGATGCTGTGGTCATTTAGTGCTAGCAAGCCATCCTTCTGACTGTCCTTGCCATTTCCATCATTGCTTCTTTTTTTTTTATTTTAATTTGAGCTATTTGCTTTGTTCTTATGATCGAACTTCTTTGGACCAAAGGTCTCTTCCCACCTAATTTGTTTGGTAGCTCGTTCATAAAACTCACTCAGATCCCTTACTGGAGACTTATATATGTTCTTATATAGATTTCCATTCTTGCATAGTCTCGTTGAGATCACTGTCAGGATACTTTCATCGGAGGGATTCTTTACATTGTTAACCTCATGCTTGAATTGAGTGATATAGTCTTTCAATGATTCATCCTTTCATTAAAAGACCATTGCAAGGTGGCAGGATGGTGCGAGCTTCTTTCTCAATGCTTTATATTGGTTGATGAATCTTCTCTAGCACTCTTTCTAACTGTCAATACTGCAAGCTAGGAGATTCCTGAATCATGTTCAAGGAATGTCTCCTAGTGCAACTAGGAAGACATGGCACTTGACCAAAAGATTAGTTGTTTGAAGATTCATCTATACATTAAATGCATCCAGGTATTCGTATGGGTCACTATCCCCATCGTAGTGCAGGATCGTGGGGATTTTAAATTTGTGAGGGACAAACTTTGTCTCAATCTCTCTAGTGAATGGTGTTCTGTTCTAATAGTGGTCTTGACTATTGATAACAAAATATTTCACTTATTTAATTGTCCTCTGACTTAGCATTTTATGGTCCAAAATGACTTACTTTCAGCTATGTTAGTGTGTATTTATGATTTTATGTCAATTGGATTCATTATACAAAATTCTGCAGTTTTCGGCCATTTTGAGCAGCTTATGTAATTTGGTCATGACTCAAGCTACACTTGTCCAATTGATATGATTCTTATATTGTAGGAAAGCTAAGACATGGTTCTATAATTTCATTAAGACCTCCAATGCTGAATCATACAATTGGCTATCTAAATTTGGAGTTAAAGTTGAAGCCAGAATATTATCTTAGGCAGCCTGACCTTTATGCATTCATCAAACCATAACTAGAGCTATAGAGGTCCAATTAAGCTAAAACTAATCTCATTTGGAAGCTGAGACATAAAGCCACATTTCTTATGAAGACTTCCTGAGTTGAAAACATCATTATAGGCATGTAAAATGAGCTATAATAGGGAGGCAGAAGTGCTATGAAAATGGGCCTCTGTAGAATTTGGTTTTAAGGCCCTCAATTGACATGCATTTGAGCCCAATTGAACATCCTTTGATCCAGCAAATACTTAACTAGCTGGAGGGCAGTAAGTCAGTAGAAAAATTAGAGAAAGCAGTCTACAAATGGGCAGAACACACAAGGGCAGAGGTAGAAGTATTCAGACCAGCTTTTTACCTACTCCACTAACCATACAGCCTTCTCCTTTTACCTGGGTAAAGTTCTTTTTGTTTTGAGAAGTTTTTAGTTTAGTTTTTAAGATTTTCTTAGAGAGTTTTTTGTGTGCAGAGAGCAAGCTTTTGCTTTCCTTTTTTTCTATATTTTTCGGCCTCCATGGAAGGCTAACTTTGTAATCATCCAAGGGTTGATACTTGAAGATTAATGTGGAGATCTTGTTCTTTCATTTTGCATTCAAATTGCTGGTCACTTCTCTTCCTTTCCTCTTAATTTTTATTGTGATATCTAAGTTGAATGGATCCATTTGATTTAGATATTAATATGATTATTGAGATTTTCATAATCACCTTTAGAAGAGGATAGGAAAACTAAGCAATGCATTGAGATCTTGATGGATTGTTTGTAACTGAGTTCTGCATAGGACTTATTAATCATTTTAGGGATCCTTATTATGATTATCAACAAGTGAATGAATATTTAATGATCAAGGATGCATTAATCTTAAGTTGATTCCCTTGACTAGTTGGTTTATCTATTGTTATTTTAGTTTCTATTTGTTAGTGTAGTTTGCTGTTAGTAATTACCGCCAACCCTCCCTTTATTTCCAGCTCCTAATTTGATTGATATCATCCAATAAATAATTTTTGGGTTCGACCTGGTGTTGCCTTATACTACAATTAGAAGGTAGTTCAGTTTTACAAATTTCTAATTTGATCAGTCTCGATAGCAGCTTATCAAATTTTGACATCGTTACTGGGGATCATTTTGATTTTATCAATCTTATTAAGAGTGTTTTTATGTACTAACATCACTAACATTTTGTTGTTGCAGCTGCTTCTTTTATTTTCCCTGTTTTTGGTTCCTTTGTATTAGTCTGTCACTATTCATTACAGGTTTCACCATCTCAGAGTGAGCTAAAATTTGGTGGACTTATAGAAGACATTGTGCTAATCAAGGCTCGTTGGCAAGCTCACAAGCAACCACCTGTTTTGGCCAAATTTCATTATTTAGATCACTTTTTTTTTTAAGATTTTTTTTTTAATTTTTAGGTTCCCCTTTTGTGTAATTTTCATGTGGTGGTGGTCTTGCAATTTTTAAAAATATGTAGATATGTTAGTTGTTGTTGTTTTGAGTGATTTCTAGCCTTTGTAGTTGTGTTGTAGTGTTTTTAGCTTCTTGTCATTTTTCAGCCCCTTATATGTAGTATTTGTATAGTGCTTGGTTATTAAACCTTCTTACTGTCATGATCTTTGGAATTGATTCTGAAATTGCTTGAAAGGATTAGAAGATGTCTAGTTAATCAATTTGAAAAAAAAAAAAAAGAGAAATCTAGTTCTACTGCAAGATAAAGCATAAGCTTAGTGACTTAGCCTCCCTAGTGAGATAATGGACAATACTTGCACAATGACCTATCCACTTGAATGGCATTTATGCTTGTCATTTTTATCCAACAGAGGTTTATCCTATATTTCGAAGGGAAAATTCTGACCAAGCTCATCCTGCTACTGTGGCAAGTAATTTTCCTGGCAGGCCCTACTATCAGCAACCATACCACCAATCCTAATATCCATATCAGCAACCATACCAGCAGCCTTATCAATGGCCATACTAGCAACCAGTTGAGCAGTAATTGCAATAGCCACCTCAATAACAACAAGATCCAATACTTGAAAAAATTAAGCTAACATTGGAGGATCTTGTGAAACAATTGGCAACCAACAACATTCGATTTCAGCAGAAGATAGAAGCCATCATGTGGAACCTAGATGCTCAAATTGAAAAATTGGCTTCCTCATTAAGTCAATTACAACAGTAAGGTTTTGACCAACTTTTTTCCCAAATAAAACCAATTCAAGAAAATATTAGTACTATTACACTTGGGAAGAGTTTACAAGAGCAAATTAACCCTCAACCAGCAATGGAGCATTCCATGGAGGAGCATTCTGCTTTGAGCATAGATATACTTACTGAGGAGTTAGTTGAGGATAATTGTGATGATGATTTGAGTGTTGAATTTCCTGAATTATATGATTTTACTGATTCTATCCATTCATGTGATGGTTGTCATGGTGTTGTGCTACGTAATGCTTGTGCTGAAATTGCTGAATTTTTGAGAAATGATGGCTCTGGTATACATCAAGCAGTAACTCTAGATAGTGCAGAGATTCAATCTACAAAAGTTGTGTCCACTAGCACCTTCATTCCTTCCATAGTGCAACCATATAGTTTGGAGTTGGAACCTCTCCCTGAACATATCAATTGTGTATTTTCGGAAGACGATAAGAAGCTGCCAGTGATCACAGCCAATAACTTTCCTGCTGCACAAGAAGACAACTTACTACAAATTCTGAGAAATTATAAAAGAAATTGGTGAAAGATGAAGAGGAAATGCTGGAAATCTTTCCCCATCAAATGGCTACTGCCAATAACTATTTTTGACCCTAGTGGCTGATGGAGGAAGTCAGCTTAGAAGCAGCCCTACACATCAATTCTTCAATTAATAAGGTTGTTTCTTACCCTTCTCCTTTATTTTACTTATCCTATTTTCTGCTAATCATATTTGCTTTGGTGCTTTATTGAGTTTGAGTTTTCATTGAAGACATTGTAAAATTTAAGTGTGGGGGGAGTTTTAATATTTTGGATTTTGTTGTGCTTTGCTTTGCTTGGAATTGTCATTTTTCATTTGGACAAAACCAGAATTTTTGCTGCATTTCAGAATAGAATTTTTGCTGCAAACCAAAAAGCAAAAACCAGAAAATTTTGTAGAATTCTACAAAAAACCAGAAAACTAAAAAAAAAATCAGAAACTTTTAAAAATCAAAATTTTTGTGACCTTTGTAGTTTTTCATATATGATGAGTTTCTTTAAGTTTCAAATGAGTTGCAAGTGATCTTTATGGTTGCATAGCATGTTTAGACAAGTGATCTTGAACTTGATTAGCATTGTGATGAATTTGAATTGCTTATAAATTGATTTTGGTAGACATATACCTTGTGAGGTTTTTGAACCTATTGTTGAATATTCTTGATAGATTCTCCTTCTTTCTTACGTGTAAATATTCTTCCATAGTTTTGTTGCTCTAGAACTTGCTTTAATTCTTTTTTAGATTACATTAGCATGCATGCATGAAGATGATTAAGACATTTCTTTGTTGAGCCATTCTTTTCCTTTTAGCTTACCTTGCATTGAATTTACCATTGTTAAGCCCCTTGAGCCATTCCATTGTTAACCTTTCTTCTTAACCCTCCTTCTTAACTAAGTGTGGGGGGTGTTGAAAGAAAAATGAAAAGGCAAATGTGACTCATGGGAATGAGCTAAAAGAGAGGTAAAAAAGCAAAAGATGACTCATGGTATTGGTAAAAAAAAAAAGGGTGCTGAAAAGAGGTGAAAATGCAAAAAAAAAAAGAAAATTCTGCATATTACTCCATACATTCTGCATAATTCTGCAAAAATAAAAAGAAAAGGGAGAAAAAGAAAAAGAGGTGGATTCTATACTAGAAAAATTATACCCCTCCTTGATGTTGAATTGCCATATCCATAACATTCCTCCCATTTCCTCTTTTCCTTTGGTCACATTACAACCTTGTAAAGTCCTTATAATTTGTGCAATGCATGTAATTTGAGTAGTGAAGATTAGATGATAAGCAAGCTTATGGTAGTGCATTTTTATGAAAAGAATTTGAGAGAAACACTTGCCTATCCTAAACACAATGAGAGTTGTGAGGAGAGCTTCCTTGTAAAGTCTACTAAGTTAATCTAT
>JANHAO010027452.1:0-10863 GCA_026873985.1 Saraca asoca | reverse complement strand
AAGAAAAGAATTTATATTAGGAGAATCATAATTGAGGTGAATCCTAATCCTAGGCTTTTTACATTTGAATCTTTTCTTTAATTGTCTATTTACTTTCTTACTTCTTGTTCATCTTTCTTTATTTATTTTATTCCTTTTTCATTAATTTGGATAGTTGAGTTGTAAGGATTCTGGTACTTAAAATAACTTCCCTGTGGGATCAACCCGTATTCATCAGTTCTTTACTACATCTACGCCATGCGCTTGCTGTTATTTAAAACGTACAACAAGTTTTTGTGCATCAAAAGTAAATAAGGTAGTTCGAGGATATTTCCTAGGTTTTTAGGGAAATGTAAGAATTTGGTACAATCTGGCAATACTGGTATTAGCCTGTTGAGCAATGCCAATGTAAATTATATCACGTATGTAAATATTTTTTGTGAGCTTCCTTATCTTTCTTAAATTCACTATATTCTAGTTAATTAGTTGATTATCACTAAGAAAATACTAAGATGTCTATAAAGGAATGTATAGCAAAGGCTGGTGAATATTCAAATAAGGAATGATATTCACACTGGTCATGACCAAAGTTTTTGGGTTATGAGACTAATTATGTTAATTTTCAGTGTTCTTATATGTGATCTTATATTAGAAAGTCTTAGATTGCTTATTGAAGACTTAGAATAGGCTTAGGATATATTTGATATAAAGGTTAGGATTGATTTGAGTTTAGCTCAAGGTTTAAGTTGAATTTTAGGAGTATTTGCCTTAAAGATTTGTATAAAGATTTTCGAAAAATCTCTTCAAAAGTTTTTATCTATGTTCTTAAATGATTTAACAAATTTTACACTTGAAAATTTGCTTTTAATTTAAAAAAAAATTGAAATTATTTAAAAATATTTTTTTAAACTTTTCAAAACAACATTTTGAATTTGGCAAATTCTAGGCTTGCAAGTCGAACCATAACCCTTTGAATTATGCAAGAGAATAATAAACTTTAGGTAAATTGACTTGAAATTTTTGAACTACACACATGAGTTGAATCACTAGCCATAAAATTTTTGCTCAAAAGCATCACATTGAGGGTAATTTGGTTTACAATTTTTAAACTGTGCACACTAGTTGAATCATACAATCCTGAAGCAGGGCACACAAGTTAAATCATGAATCGAATCGTGAAGGCAATTGTTTTAATAGAGAGCCTTTCACTCCTGCTAAGTTGACTCATAATTCAAATTCTGCCCACTTAATTTGATTAACGAGCGAACTTAGCTGGAGTAAAATTTTGAATTAACTATCTCTTGCTACTCTCTCCCTATAAATAGCCTATGCTCTTATTTCCTAAGTGCAAAATTTCCAATAGGCAAATGCTACCTATTTCTTTAGAGCTTTATTCATTCACTCTCTTACATCTTCTTGAGCTAGATTTAAGTGATTTCCTACCACTAGTGCTTCAATTTGTAATCTAATCTTTTAAGTTCTTATTATTCTTTTCCATTTCATCTCAAATTTCTAGGAAAATTTTAAAGCTAGTAAACCCTAGGCTAGAAAGAGTGTGAAATCTCATTTGTTTTTAGCTTTGAGTGAGGTATCTTATGGAGTTTCTGATTGTTAGGAGATACAATCATTGTAAAGGCTTTTCCAATGTTGAATTCAAACTTAGAAGGACAAATATTAGTGAAGCCAAGCTTATTTCAATCTTGAAGAGTGGATGTACACTTTGGAGCAGATCTTCAAGGGGGACCATTATAAAAATCTATGTTTAAATCTTTCTATCCCTATTATTTTATTTTTTTGCAATTTATTTTTCTACTACCTATTTTTTTTGCACTTTATATTCTTGATGTTCATTGTTGTTCATGTTATTGTTAAGAAATTAATGTGTTGAGTTTTAGATTGCCAAAGCTAGTTTATGAGATTTTTAATCATTTGTTTCCAAAGTATTGAAATTAGTTGAAATTTGAAAAGGAGTTTTTGAAAAATTATTTGAAAAGTTGTAAAATCCTAAAACCTATTCATCCCTTCTTAGTGGAATCCTTGGCTAAATTTGGTATTAGAGCCTAGCTATTGTTGTTAAGGTGTAATAGCCTTAAGAGAATCCAATGGCTTTGAACAATTTTAGTATTTTACCCAAAATGTCATCCACTAAACAAATCCCCTGAGTTTAATGAACAACACTATACAGATTGGAAGCAAAAAATAGAGGATCTTATTGAGGCCATTAATTTGACATCTAGGAAATAGTGGAAAATGGATGCAATCTTCCAACTAAACTTGAAAATGGTCTAACCATTTGAAATCTAGAAGCAATTGGAGTGAGGATGAAAAGAAAAAATACCTTCTCGCTTCTAAGGTCAAGTGGATTATATCCAATTCACTATGGCTTGGTGAATACAGGAGAGTATCCAACTATTCCATTGCTAAAAACATGTAGGATGCTCTTGAAGTGTCTAATGTATACTAACCAAGTCAAGGCATCTAAGGTTCACACACTTGTATCTCAATTTGAGCTTTTTCAAAATGAATTATGGTGAATCAATCAAGGATATTGTGAGAAGGTTCATTGCAATTGTTAATCATTTGAGTATTATTGGTAGGAAATTCAAAAATATTGATTTGGTCCACAAAGTCATTCACTCCTTTACCATTGAATGGCAACCGAAAATTACAGCTATAAAAGAGTCAATAAAGATGGGCATGCCTTCTTTATGAGAGCTGTCTAGCAACTTGGAGGAGTATGAGATGGAACTCAAGAAGTTCGTAAAGTTAAATGATGATGATAGAAAAAGGAAAATCTTGCTCTTAAAACTGTTGCAACTTATAAAGAGGATGATGACGATTTAAAGAGTTTGGATGATCCTAATAAAACCTTTATAGAAAATGATTTGGCTCTTCTAACAAAGAAGTACCAAAGGTTCTTAAATTCTTACAAAGTTAGTGGAAGAAGGAAGCCTTCTCTTCCTAGAAGAAATGCAAGTAGCAAGCAAAGTAATCAATCTAATCCCACTAGTTATGAGTGTAAGAAGCCATGACATTTCAAATATGATTACACTATGTATCTCAAGAAATAATTGAAGAATGAGGAGAAGAAAAATAAGCAATTAAGCAAAAGGGCACATCATGCCACTTGGGGTGATGAAGATGTTGATTCCACATGTGATGAAGAAAATGATGAAAAGGCATTGCTTTGTCTTACGGCAATGGGAAATGATAACATTGAGGTAAATAATAATAACTCTACTGAATTTATTGATGACATTGATGATTTATGTAAAGAGTTATGTGATGATTTGCTTAAGGCCAAAATGAATGTTAATCTCTCAAAGAAAATCATTACTTCCTCAGAAGATGATATTAAAAATTTACAAAAAGAAAATAATGATTTATTAAAAGAAGCTAAAAATCACAAGTTATCATCACAAATGTGTGCTATTTGTGAAAGTCTTAAGTCAAAAATTGATTATTTGAACAAGATGCTTGAAAATTTCACAAATGATAAGAAAACATTTGATGCATTACTTAGAAGCCAAAGTTATAGTTTCAACAAAGAGAGACTTGGATATAAGCCAAGTGTGCAAAACTCTTTATAAAAACCTCTTTGTTAGGAAAACCATAGGAAATCAACCTTACATAACATGTTTCTATTGTGGGCAAAAAGGCCATAGGATTCACTATTGTTCTCACAAAAGGAACATCTATGTTGCTAGTATTAGATAGAAGTTGGTTTCGGTTCCAAAGGCTTCATCAAGTAGGACTAATCTTTAAAGACCCAAGACTACTTGGGCACCTACATCTAAAGAGTAATTTTCTTTGTGTAGGTATGTAGGAGATTCATGAGCGACATGTGATTTCTTGATAGTGGATGCTCTTGACACATAATCAATAACAAATCTAAAATTTTCTCACCCACTCTCATTGATGGTGGATATGTCATTTTTGGTGATAATGTTAAAGGAAATGTAATGTAAACGTAGGGTTGGTAAGAACCCTTACTCTTGTATTAAAAATGTTTTGTTAGTTAAAAGGCTCAAATATAATTTGCTTAGAATTAGCTAATTTTGTGATAAGGGGAATAAAGTCATTTTTTACTCCACATGTAGTATAGTTGAGAACTTGAATGATAAGCAAATTAAGTTGGTTAGCAAAAGGTTTAACAATATTTATATGATTGACACTGATAATGAGCCTAGTATTGATTCTAAGTGCTTTGTTAGTATAAATGATGATTCTTGGATTTGGTTTAAAAGGCTTAATCATGCAAGTATGGACCTCATTGGAAACTTTCTAAAAATGATTTAATTATTGGTTTACCTAAACTTAAGTACATCAAAGATAAACTATGCGAGGCATGTCAAAATGGTAAGCAAGTAAAAGCATCTTTTAAACCAAAATATTTTGTGTCTATATCAAGATCACTTCAATTACTTCACATAAACGTCATTGGTCCATTAAAGATTAGAAGTCATGGTAGAAATTAGTACATATGTAATTGTTGATGATTATTGAAGGCATACATGGATGTAATTTCGTACTCTAAAAAGTGCTACTTTTCAAGTTGTTCAAAAGCTTGCTCAGTTCATCCAAAATGAATAACAATAATAAGTATCCAAGGTGATCATGGTGGAGATTTCAAAAACCATGATTTTAATTGTTATTGCATTGATAATGGTATTGAACATAACTTCTCTTCCCATAGAACCCCTCAACAAAACGGAGTTGTTAAGAAGAAGAATAGGTGTTTAGAAGAAATGGCAAGAATTATGCTTAATGATAGTCCTCTCCTAAAATCCTTTTAGGTAGATGCAATGAATATAACTTGCAATGTTATAGATAGAGCCTTGACTAGGCCCATTCTCAAGAAAATGTCTTATGAGCTACATGAGGGGAGAAAGCCCAACATACCGCATTTTCATATTTTTGGTTGTAAATGCTATGTACTTATAATGGTAAAGATAATCATGAAAAATGTGATATCAAATCTAATAAAACATTATTTACTAGGTATTCTTCTACTAACAAAGTTTTTTAAGTGTATAACAAGAGAACTTTACAAATAAAAAATTCATTCATGTTGTTTTTGATGAATTTACTTCTCATGTGCATAAAGTTGATGATGATGATGAATAAGTAGATGATTGTGTTCCTCAAGAAGTTTCAAATCAACATCAAGAAAGAAATGAAGAGGAAGAAGGGGACAAAGAGGACAAAGATGATAAAAAGTTTCCTCCCATGGGCATTATAATTGAAGAGCAAAACTGACAGCCATAAAGAGCATGAAAGATCATGGAAAGCCATCTAATTGACCAAGTAATTAATGATGTATCATAAAAAGTAACACCTAATACTCTTAGAAATATTTGTGATCATCTAGCCTTTCTATCTCAAATTGAACTTAAAAACATTGATGAGGCTATAAATGATGGATATTGGTTTTTCACTGTCCAAGATGGGTTAAACCAATTTGAAAGAAATGAAGTTTGGGAACTTGGGCCAAAATCGGATAATCATTCAATTATAGGAACTAAATCAGTTTTTAGGAATAAGATTGATGAAAATGGCGTCATTATTAAAAACAAAGCCCAGTTAGTCGCAAAAAGGCTATAACCAAGAGTAAGGCATTGATGATAATGAAACATATGCACTAGTGGCAAGGCTAGAAGTAATTAGAATGTTATAAGCATATGTTTGCATGAAAGATTTCAAGCTTTATCAAATGGATATTAAAATTTCCTTCTTGAATTACTTAATTATGGAAGAAATGTATGTTGAACAACCTCTAAGTTTTGAAAGTCATCGTTTTCCTTATCATGCCTATAAGTTTAAAAAGGCTATTTATGGCCTCAAACAAGCTCCTAGAGCTTGGTATGAGTGCTTAAGCAAATTTCTTATAAACAATAATTTTTTAAAAAGTAAAGTTGACGTCACTTTGTTCATAAAGTATAAAGGAAATGATATCTTATTAGTGTAAATATATATTGATGACATTATCTTTAGTGCTATTAATAAGTCTATATGCAAAGAGTTTACTAAGATTATGCAAGGAGATTTCCAAATATCCATGATGGGAGAGTTAAATTTCTTCCTTCGTCTCTAAATCAAGCAATCAAAAGATGGTATTTTTGTGAGCCAAACCAAATACACAAAAGATTTGATATAGAAAGTGCAAAACCTTTTAAAACCCCCATTAGTCATTCAACAAAGTATGATCTTGATAAGGGAGGTAATAAGATGGATATTACTATGTATAGAGGCATGATAGGTATTTTACTCTATCTTACTACTAGTAAAGCCAACATAATGTTTAGTATGTGTATGTGTGCAAGGTTTCAAGCAAACCTAAAAGAATCACATTTAATTACTGCTAAAATAATTTGAGGATACCTTGCAGGCACATCACATATAAAGTTATGGTATCCTAGAGTAAGCTTTAGTTTTTTAATAGGTTATTTTAATGCCAACTTTGTCGATAATAGAACAAATCAGAAGACCACTAATAAAATGCATTAATTTCTTGATCATTCTCTAATCTCATAGCACAACAAAAAGATAAATAGTGTGGCTTTGTCCATTGCAAAAGTGGAGTACATAGCCACCGATAGTTGTTGCCCTCAAATCTTTTAGATGAAACAACAATTATCAGACTATAGTTTGAATTTGTAGAAAAATCCTATAAATGTGACAATACAAGTGCCATTAACCTAACAAAGAATCCTATTATGCACTTTAGAACAAAACATATAGAAATAAGACATCATTTCATTAGGGATCATGTTCAAAGTAGAGATATTTCCTTTAGATTTGTTTGAACTAATTTTAACTTGTTGACATTTTCACTAAACATCTTGATGAAAATCATTTCGCATTTATAAGGAAGGAATTGGGCATGTTTTTGCAAAATGAGCTTTAATGAGTTAATAAATTTATTTATGTTTGTTTCAATTTTTTAGTAATATTCATTACTTATTCTAAATTATTTTTGAATTAATTTAAATTGATTTCTCATTAAATTACTTACTAGCTTAGGCATGAAAAGTTCCCTTATTTATTTTGTAGGTGCCAAGTTGATCATATTTGGTCTTTCATGTTGTCTAATATTGTTTTGGATTGTTTGGAGTTAAGATTCATGTTTTGATTTTGGAAAAGTTTGGAAAAATTAAAGAATTTTTTGAATTGGGGGTAGGATGGTTCAACTTGCAAAAATAAAGAAGAGCAGAATGATTCAAATCATGGTGTTTAGCTAGGTCTTAGGTGTTTTTTAAATGCTTGTGATTCAACTCACAAGTTAACTCATAAAATCTTCTCTGGCTAGGCTCATTCACGATTTGACTCATTAAGGAATTTTTGCTTTGCAATTTAAATCAACTGGGTTATTTATAAATATTTCCAATGTGATTTTGCAATCATTTTGAAGCCCCAAATCCTATCCTCCTATTCTCTCTCTACCAATCTCACTCCTACCTTCTCAAATCTCAAATTTTCATTTATTATTTTAAAAAATTCCTTCACCCAAACGCTTCTTCATTAAATATCTTCCATTCTAACCAATCAACACCTTCAATTTCACTTAAAAATCCCCAAATCCCACTCTTCCTAAATTTTCTCTTTTTTATCTCTAAAAACACTTATAGCTGATGATTTTGGTGCTCAGAAGAAGAGGAAAGAGAATATTGGTGATAAGCATGTGGTGTGTATAAATGTCCAAACCAAAGAAGAAAAATTCTTTTCCAATAATGAATCATATGAGAGGTATGTTGGATTCAAAGGAAAAAAAAAAGATTGAACCATTGAAATGTTGATATATGAATTTCTTAAATGGTAGTCATCTAAAGCTGAAGAACACCTTAGAGAAATACAAGCTCATGAAATGTGTCACCTATAGTGCTAACTCCAATCCAAGGCTTGTTAGAATGTTTTATCCAAACCTAGGTGTTAGCAAGCGTCAATTATCAATAATAGTGATACAAAAGACAATCAATTTAGATGTTAGGTTTTTGTGTGAATTGTTTTATATGGATGGAGATAGTGCATGGATAACAATTAAGGAATTACAAAAATTTTCTAGAGAAGAAGCCATCAAACTACCTTTTCCCAATTGTGCTCCTATCTTCTAATCCAGGAAGTTGATGATTACTAGATTGCTAATGGAAGACCAACTATTGCACTTCATTATTTCATCATTTATTCTTCCTAGAAGTGCAAACTACACCAACATAGTTTAGATGAATTGTTCCTCATATAGACCATGACATTCAAATTAACATTCATTATCTCGTCTTGACATACATGGGCCAATTTACATCAAAGGATGACATTAGCTTCTTGCCATATGGTATGGTTCTCACCTAAATCTTCTTAACTTTCAAATTAGAAAAACATGCATCAAATGAGCCTTGACTCAGTAAATGGAAGACAGAGAAGTACTGCTTCTACTGCCAGTAGATCTTTCATTGCCAAATGTTCTTCCTCCTATGCTATAAGCAATGATATGCAAAATTAAATGCTTGCACTCCTCAAGTAGATGTTGATTTAGAACAATCATCATTTTACCACAATTGAAAAAACTTTTATAGAAGTGTGAGAAGATTAAAAGAAGATTCATGTGATAGGACAAATGCACGAAAAGGGAGGTGAATAGGTGTTTAAAAATAGTTGGCAAGTTTATATTTAAAAAACTTCCTCCCCCCTAAAAAAGGCAAGTAAATAATTTTTATGAAAGATCAAGTAAATATCAAATATTAAATAAGCAAGTTAAAATGTATGAAAATAAAAGAGTAAAGAAAGAGAATGATAGCACTAATGTATAGAAGTTCAATGGTTTAAAAGAAAAACTGTTTCTTTGGGTCTATTCCTCTTTTTGAAGGTCAAAGCCAACCTTGAAGATTATCCACTAGCATTTTTTGTTTTTATAGCCCTTAGAATCATCCTTAATTAACCTTTCAAGGACCAAGCAATCCAATCCCTCAACTTGAGATTTTTTTGGCCTCACACCAAAGCAAAATTCCTAGCTACAAGTTTCTACAAGTGTTTCACTCACACTCAACCCCTAACTAGTGAACCTTATACAAAACTTAAGAATCAAAAAAGATTTTTCTTAAAGAGACTACAATATTTCTCACACTCTTAAAGTATAGACTTGCAAGTGAAAAGCTTAGAGAAAGACTTAACAAAATTTAAATCTAGAGAGAAAAGTCCTCTTAGAGAAGGAAGGAGATTTACTTGTGAGATTTGAAATGAAGATCATCTTCCATTTTATAGATGAGCTAGACCCTAAAGAGCATCTTAGTCTTCAAAAATATAGATTGGTCTTTCAATATGCCTAGGGACTTGTCACTCTCGATCAAATGCATTGGACTTAGAATAACTTGCTCTTTTAGTTGAAATTTAAATTTTCGATGAGTTGCTATCATCAAAGTACAATTAGTTAGCTCATATTGATTGCTCTTTCATCTAAATTCTAAAATTTCAGTAAAAGGGACTTTGTTAAGCTTAGAACTTTTAGCTTTCTCTTTCAGACACTTTTGAAGCCTTCCAGAGTTGTCATTGTCATTGTGTAATAGGCTAGCTCGGCTTAGTTGCTCTTTCAAAATATCCACATCTTAAATGTGATCTTCCAACTCAACATGATGTGGGAAATGGTTAAGAGCAACAAGTTGGATCAAATTTTCATAGAATTCTACATTATGTTAGTGTCAGACTATAAGGGGGCGGTTGGTACATTGATTTTTTTTTCATTCCTGGGAATCATGTTTCCTAGGAATCATGTTTCCTAAGAATGTTAAAAATGTGTTTAGTTTACTTTAAACATTCCTGTGAATGTTAGACATTCTCACGTTTGGTTCTAATATAACTTTCCTGGGAATCTTGATATTTTTGTCTAAAATACCCCTATCTATTTTAAGTTAAAAAAATAGAGAGGATGAGAGAGAAAGTGTAAGAGAAAGTGAGAGAGGGGATGAGAGAGAAAGAGTGAGAGAGATAAGAGAGTGAAGAAGGATGAGAGAGTGTGTGTGAGAAAGGGGATGAGAGAGAAAGTGTGAGAGAAAATGAGGCAAAGGATGAGAGAGTGAGGAAGGATGAGAGAGAGTGTGTGAGAAAGGGGATAAGAGAGGATGAGAGAGAAAAAGTGAGAGAGGATGAGAGAGTGAGGAAAGATGAGAGAGAAAGTGTGAGAGAGGGGATGAGAGAGGAAGAAAGAGAGGATGAGAGAGAGTGAGGAAGAATGAGAGAGAAAGTGTAAGAGAGGATGAGAGAGAGTAAGAGAGGGGATGAGAGAGAAAGTGTGAGAGATGATGAGAGAGAGTGTGAGGAAGGATGAGAGAGAAAGTGAGGAAAGATGAGAGAGAGTATGAGAGAGAGTATGAGAGAGAGGATGAGAGAGAAAGTGTGAGTGAGGATGAGAGAGAAAATATGAGAGAGGATGAGAAAGAAAGTAAGAAAAGGGATGAGAGAGAAAGTGTGAGAGAGGATGAGAGAGAAAATAAGATAGAGGATGAGAGAGAGTGAGAGAGGGAATCAGAGAGAAAGTGTGAGAGAGGATGAGAGTGAGGAAGGATGAGAGTGTGTGCGTGTGAGAAAGGGGATAAGACAGAAAGTGTGAGAGAGGATGAGAGAGAGTGTGTGTGAAAAAAGGGATGAGAGAGAAAGTATGAGAAAGGATGAGAGAGAAAGTGTGAGAGAGGATGAGAGAGAGTATAAGAGAAGGGATGAGAGAGAAAGTGTGAGTGAGAATGAGAGAGAAAATATGAGAGAGAGAGAGAGAGGGAGGAAGGATGAGTAAGAGAGAGGATGAGAGAGAAAAAATGAGGAAGGATGAGAGAGAAAGTGTGAGAAATGATGATAGAGAAAGTGAAGGGTATATATGTATTTTTTCTCATTAATAAAGGG
>JANHAO010027451.1:0-10842 GCA_026873985.1 Saraca asoca | reverse complement strand
TCTTATTAAGCAAAATTAAGTGACAAAAAAATTACTTGTTGATATAATAATTTTAACAGCTAAATTATCTAAAAACTATACTTTTTCTTTGACATGAAAACTAAAAACTAAAAATTAAGGTTCTCTATTGTTATTTTCTAACTTTTAAAAACAGTTTTGTAAGATAAATTTTAAAAATAATTTTTAAAAAATAAATAAAATAAAAGGTGTTTGACAAAATTATTCTCAAAACAGTTTTAATTACAATAATTTTATTAATGAGAAGTTTTTTTTTTGTTTTGGATTGTTTTGAAAAAAAAACCTTCTCAAAGTTATTTTTATTTTTTTGTTTTTAAAACACATAGTTTAAGTTATAGTTTTTAAAAATTGATTATAAAAACACTTACCTAGATAAATTTTTTATTTTTAAAAACATAAAAATAAAAAATTATTTTTAAAAAGAGTAACCAAACAAGCCTAATTTATATCTAAATTGTCAATAGTATTATACACTATATAAAGATAATTTTTTTAAATAAATACGGAAAATGACTGAAGTCAACAAAACGATAAATGAATAATGACCATAACCAATAAATCAAATGATACTTCAAGAACTAATAAATAATGACCATAAAAGTTGGGTAGGACCACAATCATATTGATAAAAATAATGTAATTACGGTACTGCGCTTTATTATATAATAACCACAGATGCACTCTTGCTGTATTCAACATAAATAATATTTTTAAAAAAGCATGAAATAGAAATTAACCAAATATAATTAATAAAGTATTGATGGTCAAATCCAGTCAACTCGAGTCCAGAATCTCAAACTGTAAATTGAATGTAAATATATATATATATATATATAGAGAGAGCAGGGAGATACCAGAAGTTTTTAACGTGGTTCGGTTAAAGTCAATTTGGCCCCTACGTTAACAGCTTTTATTATTCTTTACTGAGTGTTTTATATCTGATGATTGATTGTATTATATATAATGATTTCATCCCTTTTTATGATAGTTAAAGGTTATAGTTTAAATGCAAATTTATAACAGATAAGTATCATGACTTGATTAAGATTACATAATAGATAATAATGAGTTCCTATAAAAATAGGAAGCTGAACAGATTTCCTTGGACTGATGGTTGCTGATGCGTGCTTTGATCTACGAGCTGAGCCTTACTCTCAACAACCTGAGGTTACTGTGTTGACCAGTAACCTTAGCTCATATTTAGCAATCTAACGTCTTGGTCCAACAGCCTCAATCCTAGATGAGTTTGGCCCTTATTAGCTGAGCCTATCCATTGAGCTTTTACCAGCCCATTTGTGCAATTTCAAAAAATATTCACAACATTAGCCCCCAGCTCTTAGTGCGATCTACGGGTTAAGAGCTATAGTTTGTTGGTAAAAGCTTATCAACTGTGACCTGTCATGCCATTATTTTATCTGTGCCAACTCATGCCATCATTATAGCATTTAATGCGTGCATTTTTATCTATTAGATCGAGGGCAGTTGATCAGTCCTCTGATCTAACGGTGAGATTGATTGAGTTATATAAAGTGAGGAAAAACCCTTCTTTCCTTCTCACTTATTGCCTTTGAAAACCTGCACTTCTGTTTCTTGCTTGCTTCTTAAGCTCTCAACTAGTAACCACCATTCTTTATCCTTTCTGCTTCACCAAGTCTATAAAAATAACCTTTGGGTTCAATTTTGTCAGAGATCGATCATGCTCATTGTACTTTTTTTAGGACTCATTTCATCAATTCAGTAAGTTTTCTGATCACAACCTTAGTTCTAAGCTTCTACTTTTCATGAATGCTTTGCTTTGTAGGTTTCCAATATCTAGTAGCATGGTTCAGTGGTATGCGCTCATTAGTTGCTAGGAAATTTTTTCTTGCTGATCGATTCTGTAGTGTGTTTATTTGCGTGCTTTTCATTATTTTGTAAAAATTGGTGTGCCATTTATTTAATAAAATGTCTGCAAGTCTTGAGGTTATAGATCATCAAGTTTAGCCTTGTATATGTTTCCTTGGTTTTTATGTCCTGATAGGTTCATTGGTTGAGCCATGTATCTAGTGGTCTAGGTCTTAGATATGGTGATATGCAGCATATATGGCCAGCTATATAAGATATTCCTTATTAGCTTTAGCTTTTAGGTATTGTCTATTTTTAGTGACCTAATCATTCCTTCTTTTGTGTAGATGGCAAGTTATAGACACCGATATCATTAGGTAGTGCTAATGACTCTAACTCTTTAGCTCAAAGTGGGGACCTAATATGTTTTGTAGATGAAGAGACCTTTGGGAGTGGTGAGGTCACCGAAAGGTTTGCTGCTCATCCTGATCCTATTGAGGGCCAATAGATCATTGAGAGTCAAAGGTCCTCGAACTGCATAGTGTTCAAGCACCACTCTTCGATCATCAAGCTCAATGAGCTTAGGGGCATAGTTGAAACATACCGTCTTTCCAAAGGCTGCCGCATTATGGCACCTTCCCTTAACAACCACGTAACTTATCCTTCTTCAAGATTTGTTGCTATTAGCACCCACCATCTCATTGTTGGGCTTAGGTTCCTAGTCCATCCTTACCTTATAGAGCTATTGAATAAACTGAAACTCTCCCCTTTTTCAACTCATACCAAATTTGTATTCTCAGCTCACCTCCCTCGCCTTTTTATACCTTAGCAATAATCTCCTTCCTCCTTTAATAAGGGTCCTTTGCTATCTATTTAGCATTAAGAGCACGGGTTTGAATGATGGGATTTACTACCTGACAGCCCATCAGATTGAGTTTAAGAGGATCTTGCCACATGGTGATGCCAAGGGCAAGTCGAATGTGGGAAACTATAAATCCCATTGGTTTTACATTTCATGCCCTTCTTTGCGTCATCTTCGTAGTTTTGGTTTCGTCCTTACTCCTGGTAAGCGAGCTGGGGACATGCGAGCTTGTATGAATTCATGTTTTACTCTTTAATTTTGACATTTTGTTTCATTTTGTAAATAGAGTTGGTAAGGAGAAACTAACATTAGAGGCTGAGGAGGTTGAAGTGTTGGGCTAGTTGGTTGCTGTGGATGATCTTAAGAACAATCTCAAATTTGATGAAGATCTCCTGTGTTCACACAAGCTTGTTCCGACTTTAAACATTAAGCTCACCAACAACATCGGAGCTCACAGAACTAGGGGGTCGGTTCAGCAAATTTTGAAGAATACGAAAACATGTTGAGGCTCAACCTTTGAATGCCATGAATCCCTCACTTTGCTCAGTCAGTTGTTGCCACGACTTCATTGGCTCCTGTTGCTGCTATAGCCCCTACTGTTGTAAGTCGATCTTCTCTGACCATAGTAATAACGTCCCCATAAATGCTAGCTCTCACCTTGCATTCTAAGGTGGTTGTATTCCCATCTAATCCCCCTACCAAAAAGCAAAGAGTAGATAAGGGAAAGATGGTTGTTATTGCTATAGAAAAAGTGGCACCTGAGGTCAAGACCAAGAAATGACCTACCAATCTTGGTTTAAAAATGAGGAAGTATTTTTGCTTATTCCAAGAGAATATGGACCAGATCCTAAGGTTTCATGCTAGAATATTGGAGTCAGAAGAGTGCTCAGGGTGAAGAACTGATAGGCTATATAGCTCGTTATGGCTTGCTGGTGAGTAAACCCCTTTTACCTTGGCTTTTTTACCTTCTTGTAATCTATCTTGTTCATTTGATTCTTTAGAGCATGCTGGGGATTGTAAAGCTAAAGGATAAGCTCTTAGCTTGGGATGAGGAGAAGACAAAGCTTGAAGGCGACCTGGCCACTGCAACTACTAAGGTGTTGAAGTTGAAGGAGAGAACTAGAGATGCTCAGGTCACCAAGAAAGAAGTCGAGGAAGCTTTATCTTGTAAGGTGACAAACCATGAGGTTGTCATGTCTAGCCTTACTTCAGACCTTAATAAGGTGGTTGATGAGCTGTCGAGACTAAAGGCCAAATTGGATGCATCAATGCAATGAGCTAAGGCTTCTAAGAAAAATATGAGACGACCAAAAATAAAGTTGCTTTGGCAAAAGAGAAGGTTAAATGAGCTAAGGTGGAGATTGTTGTGCTAGTTGCGAAAGCTAAAGAAGAGGCAATGTACAAAGCCATCACTGGCTTCTTATTCACATTGTGGAATAAGCATTCAGAGATGGACATTTCCTTTTTCGATGGGAATATTCTTGAGACCATTAAGGGCTTTGGGAAGGACGTGAAGGCAACTTCTCTTGATAAAGGTTCATAATAAGCAAGTAGAGTTTTTCCTGCTCGGGATCTAATTCAAAGAAAGAGTAGCTCATAGGTCATAGAAACTACTAGTGATTAGATGATGGATGACCTGCTCGCCTCATATATGGACCCTCCTTCCTAGAGCACAGCTTCTAAGGGCCAATCTTTCTCCTAGGCCATAACTTGTAGAAATCTTAAATGTAATTTTGAATTTTCAAATGTAAATTCTCCTTATTGAGGGAAGTCTTTAATGAACTTTTTCACAATATTCCTACTTTATTCTTTATTCGTCTAAGTTTCCATAGTTGTATGTTTAGTAAGTTACGAATAGTGCCTCAACTGGCAAATCATGACCTTGTAAATATGTCAGGTTGAATATCCAGTAAATTGTATGAATGTACCTCAGCTAGTATGAGTCAAGTGCCCAGTAGGTTACATTTTGCATGAGTTAGTTACATGAATGTGATGCCGAGTAGTAGGTCATATGAATGTGGTGTCGAATGTAGTAGGTCACATGAATGTGGTGCCAAGTAGTAGGTCGCATGTATATGGTGTCAAAAAGTAGGTCACATGTATGTGGTGTCGAATAGTAGGTCACATATATGCGATGTTAAGTTTTTGTAAATGCGTCAAATTGAATGCCCCTTCCAGATTAGAAGGGCGAGTGCTTACTTTTGGATTAGAAAGGCCATAGCTCACTTTTGGTATGGTACTCTATTGAAAATTTATTCACAAATTAATAATCAATCATAAAAATTTAAAAATAATATTACAGAATTAGATAAGCAAACTCAAGTTTATTGATAATATGGATGGAAATATTCAGCATTTCAAGCTTGAGGGAACTTAGCTCTATTCATATTTGTTAAGTGATAAGATCTGTTTCCCAAATCTTCCTTGATTATGTATGGGCCCTCCTAGTTTGGACCTAGTGTCCTGTCACTAGCCTTGTGAGCTTTAGGGATGACGAGGTGCAGCATAAGATTACCAATTTTGTAGTGCCAAACTTAGACTTTCCTATTGTAGTATCTTGCAACTTGTTGTTGATAGATTGCAACTCTGAGGTAAGCTATTTCTCTTGTCTCTTCTGTGAGGTCAAGGTTTATAGTGAGTAACTTATTGTTATCTTTTAGATTGAAAGTAGCTCTTTGTTGTGAAGTTACATCGAGTTTAGTTAGGATCATGGCCTCAGATCCATACACCATTGAGAAGGGAGTTTCTCCTGTGGTGCTTCGAGCTATGGTTCTGTAAGCCCAAAGCACTTTCTACAACTCGTCTACCCATGCTCCCTTCCTGGCCTCCGACCTCGTCTTTAGGATCTACTTGATAATCTTGTTGACAGCCTTGACTTATCCATTGGCCTGAGGATGGTCTACGGTTGAGAAACACTTTACAATCTTGAGATTATTACAGAACATAATGAATTGCTCGCTGTTAAATTAGGTCCCATTGTTAGTCATGATCTGCTAAGGGATTCAAAATCTGCAAATGATATTAGCCCATACGAACCTTTCAATTTTAGAGGAAGAGATTTTTGTCAGTTCCTTCACTTCTACCCACTTGGTGAAATAATTGATAGCTACCACTACATGTTTGCACTTCCAGTGGCTTGTCGGGAGTGGTCCAATCAGGTTTATGCCCCAGATCGCAAAGGGCCACGGACTAACCATTTATTGCAAGTAGGCTGGTAGAGCTTGTGGGACCTTGGTGAACCTCTAACACTTGTCACACTTCTTGATAAGGTTGATGGCATCCTGTTTCATTGTAGGCCAATCAAATCCCTGCCAAAGTGCCTTTTGAGCTAAAGATAGCCTCCATCATGACCCTTGCAATGGCTAGTGTGAATATCCTTTAGGATGATGTCACAATCATAACCATCTATGCATCTTAGGAGTGGGGTTGAAAATCCCCTTTTATACAGCATGCCATTATAGATGCAATATCTAGTTGCTCGAGCTCACAATTGACGTACTTCTATTTTATCTTATGGCAATTTGCTATCCTATAAGTAATCTAAGATTGGACTCATCCATAAGTCTATGCCATAACAATTGCCATTATGGTGTCTTTCTACTCTATGCTCGGTGATGGGAGGAACTTTACTGGGATTGCTCCAAAGAAATTTACATCTTTGGTTGTGGCCAAGTGGACCAGTGAATTCGCATGCATGTTTTGAGCTTGTAAGATCTGATTGATCTCATATTGTTAGAAAGAACTAAGCAATTCTTGAACTTTTTAAAGGTAAATGGTCATCTTTGACCCCTTTATCTAGTATTCACCCTGTATATGACAAATTATGAGCTAGGAATCATTATATATCTTCAGATTTTCAGCTCGCATCTCTCTTACCAAATGGAGCCCTACTAATAATGCTTCATATTCAGCTACATTATTTGTGACTTGAAAGCCAAATCTTAGCACACAGAGGATTTTGTGTCCTTCTAGGTTAATTAGAAGCACTTTTGCTTCAGCCTCCATCGACATACAATTCCTAATATGGAGTCTCTAAGGCCTCTGTTTCCTGTTCTGCAGGCCCTATGAACTTCACAATAAAATCTTTTAAGGCTTGCCCTTTGATTACTGGCCTGGGCTTGTATTTAGTGTCAAATTAGGCCAGCTTGATTGCTTATTTGAGCAGATGACCTAAGGTGTTCATCTTTTGCAAGATCTGTCTGAGTGGGAACTATGTGAGCACTTTTATGATATATGCTTCGAATTAAGGTTATAGCTTCCTTAATGTTACCGCGAGGCAATAGGCGAGCTTCTCCATTAGCGAGTACCTTGTTTCAGCATCTAGTAACCTCTTGCTTATATAATAGGCTAGGAACTGAGCTCCACTTTCTTCTCTTACTAGTGTTACACTGAAAAAGTTCTAGGGTAACCCTAGGTAACTAATAAGCTTTTCACTTTCCTTTGGTTTGGATAAAAGAGGAGCTTAACATATATATTGCTTCAGTTGTTGGAAAGTGACCTCACACTGTTCAGTCCACTCAAATTATTTTGCTTTCTTCAGCATCGAAGAATGGGATGCATTTATCCATTACTTTGGAGATAAATCAGTTTAGTGCTGTGTACTTGGCCATTAAGGCTCTGTACCTCCTTGATTCTTATAGGGGATCTCATATCAATGAGTGCCTTGATCTTCTTTGGATTCACCTCACTTCCCCTGTTATTGACCATGAATCCAAGGAACTTTCTTAAAGCCACCCCAAACATGTACTTGTATGGATTCAGCTTCATTTGATACTTCCTCAAAATTTGAAACATTTCCCTCAGATCATGGACATAGTTGGTGACCTGTTTAGACTTTACTAGCATATCATCCATATAAACCTCCATTGTCTTCTTGATCTATTCCTTAAACATCATATTTACCAGCCGCTAGTAGGTAGCCCTTGCAATCTTTAGTTTATAGGGCATCACCTTGTAACAATACAATCCATGATCAATGATGAATGATTTGTGTTCCCCATCTTGTGGGTTTATAGGGATCTGGTTGTACCCTGAGTAGGCATCCATAAAGTTGAGAAATGGGTGTCCAACAGTTGCATCCACAAGCTGATCAATCCTCGGCAAGGGGAAGCTGTCCTTTGAATACACCTTATTGAGGTTCGTGAAATCAATACAAGTTCTCCGTTTTCCATTCTTCTTTTTGATGAGCATAGGATTGGCCACACAAGTTGGGTAGTAAGCTTCTTGGATGAACTTATTAGTTAGAAGCTTATCCATTTCTTCCTTGAGAGTGATATATCACTTAACAATTATTAGCCTCTTCTTCTTGTAGATTGGCTTGTGATGAGGGTCGATATTGAGCTAATGTTACATAACTTTGGGATCAATTCCCACCATATCCTTATGGTTCCAAGTGAAAACTTCCAAGTTTGCTTTAAGGAATTTGGCTAGCTGGGTTTTTACATTCAGGGACAAGTTTTTTCCTAGCTTGAGGCATCTCTCAGTATCTGCTTTCTTGACCTGTATATCATTGAGCTCCTTCATTGGACTAGTTGCTATGTCTGCATCCACCTTGTGGGGATCGAGGTCATGGATGACCCCTGCTATGCTCATAGCTCATGGTTATTTGCCAGAAACCACATTAACTTCTTCCATCTCACCCCCAGCTTGACTGCATCTTTGTAACAATGTTGGGCTATGTACTACTCAACTCGCACACATCTTATTCCATCGGAGGTTGGGAACTTGATGGTAGGTGTCCTGGTTGACGTGATCATGTTCAAGTCGTTCATTATAGGTCGCCCTAGTACCATATTGTATGCTAAGGGACAATCGATAATTAGAAAATCTGCTAGTATGGTAGCTTGACGACCTGAACCCTTGAGAGTGATGGGAAGCCTGATCTACCCTACTGGTACTATTACATCTCATGTAAAGCCATCTGGGGGAAGGCTTTAGTTGACTTATGCTCCAACCTATCTATTCAAAACATCTATTGTATATGACGTTCACTGTGCTGCCTGTATCAATCATAATTCTTTATACCTCAGTGTTACCAATTCTAGCTTGGATAACTAGTACATCGTTATGGGGAGAATGTACCTTTTGTGCATCTTCATCTGTGAAGGTGATGTTGTCTGGGGTTGTCCTTGCTTTCTTGGTGGGACCCTCAAATTCACTATGTCCCGTAAATAGCATGTGATTTGCTTCTCACACGTAGTGCTCATGTGACTCATTTGAGGTACCTGCAATGTAAGGCCCACCGTGAATGGTAAATATAGTTCTTACTGAGGGTGCATCCTCCTACTCAAGAGTGTATTGGTGCAGCTGCTGTACCGGTTGCTGATGCTACTGAGGTTGATGTTCCATAGGTCGTACCACATAATCTCTTAAATAACCTCTCTTAATCAGGTTCTCCATTGCATCTTTAAGTGCCCTATATTATGAACTATTGTGCCCAATTTCATCATGGTAAGCACAATACTTGTTCTTGCTTCTGAACTTGTCAGGAGTCCTTATAGGGTTGGGCTTCTTGGAATCCTTCTTATCCTTCTCTGTCATAAAGATCCTTTCCTAAGTATCTGATAAGACATTGTAGTTGTCATGGTGACCTTTATGCCGAGATCACTCGTTCCTAGCCTTTTTTGTGACCTGATTTTTAGGATTATCATCTTGACTTTCCTTATTGTTCTTGACATTGCTCCTCTTTCTACTTTGGTTAGAGCTATTCGCCTTGTCCTTAGACTTTTTAGAGCCAAAGGTTTCCTCCCACCTAATCTCTTTGGTAGTTCGTTGATAGAATTCACCTAGGTCCCCTATGGGAGACTTGTATATACTCTCATATAACTTTCCATCTTTGTGGAGTCTCGCTGAGATCGCTGTTAAGATGCTCTCATCTAAGGGATTTTCTACGTTACTGACCTCATGTCTAAACTGGATAATGTAATCTTTTAGTGATTCGTTCTTTTATTCAAAGACTGTCGTAAGGTGGGAGGGTGGTGCGAGTTGCCTTCTTAGTGCCTTGTATTGTTTGATAAATCTCCTCTGACATTCTTCCTAATTGTCAATGCTGTGAGCTTTGAGATTCCTGAACTATGTTTGAGGTGTGTCTCCTATAGTGGCTAGGAAGACACGACACTTGACTAAAGGATTGGTCATTTGAAAATCCATTTGTATATTGAATGCATCTAGGTGGTCGTATAGGTCACTATCCCTATTGTATTATGGGATAGTGGGAGCTTTGAACCTATGAGGGAGAGGCCTTTTCTCGATCTCCCTAGTGAACGGCATCTTCCTCTCATAACAAGGCGAGCTTTGATCTGAGAGATCTCTCCAGTTGGTCTTGTTTGAGCTTTCAACTCAACATGAACTCCCTCATCATTGTTGATCTCCTTCATCATCCTTACAGCTCAATAGACCTCTGGCTTGGGCAGTGAGTTGGTAGAGTGAGCTGAATGAGTGTGCTAAAGTACTTCTCTAGTTGACCTCTCTTTCTAAGCTCTTCCCGTGGCTATTGGAGAGCTTCTTTCTACATAATGCCCCCAACCTACTCTCATGAGCCTTGGGCTTGTGCCTGAGTCAATGCCCTAACTGTGAGGGTGTTCAGTCGGTGAGGGGCATTTTCATCCAAAATACAAAAATTTTTCAAACTCCCAACCGAACATCCTACCCAGATCTGGCTAGGAATAAGCTAAAGAAGAAGCTTTGAGTGAGAAGACCAACCTTTGGTCCAAGTGCACGACGAAAGACGGCGGCGCGCACGGTGTTTCGTCATTGGATATCCGGTCTAAGTGTCCCGACCGCTACCAAGAGCCACGCCGGAGAAGGGGGACGCCACCCTGTGCTAGCAGGCAGCTGTCGGAAGCCAGAGGGACGCAGTTCGCCGGAGCCTTAGCAGAGAAGGTCGCCGGTAAAGGGAAGTGGTCAGAAGAAGCAATACGCGCGCGCACGTTAAGGCCAAAGGCCATTTGGCCTTTTATTCCAAAACGGCTTAAAAGGCATCGTATTATGAAACTTTTCAAAAATTGCATTTTGGCCCCTGTAATTTTCATAAATTGTAGCCTGGCCCCTGGGCTTTAGGAAAACCCTTTTCCACCCCAGAAAACTTCCACTGCTTTGCGATTTGGTCCCTGAAAATCCAATTTCCTAATTTCAAGCGT
>JANHAO010027450.1:0-10844 GCA_026873985.1 Saraca asoca | reverse complement strand
CCCAATAAACAATTATTCATCAATCCAATTTGTCTAAACTATTTAGGTTAAGGTTTTTAACTTGAAGATTCAATCTCCCTTAGTAGAGCGCGTCATCCTCCAAAGCATCGAGGTTGCAGGTTGCAGCTCGCAACTTGTAATAGGTCGCACCAATGCCATCCAGTCATCAATATCGCACCATCGTAGTACAGAGATGAATCAAGGTTTGCTTTTTCTTCTCACCATCGTAGCCCGCGCGCCAGCCCGTTTATCTAAGGATTGCATAGTTTAAGACCCGGACTACAAGTCTGGTTATTCGCAAATTGTGCGGGTCGGTTCGGTCCGGTCCTTTTAAGTTTTAAGGCCAGCCCGTGGACAGATTAGGCTGACTCGTTTAACAGCTTTATTTTCGCACCCCATACGTAATTGCACTTGGTCCCTTATTTTTTGTCGCATCATCAATGAGTGTCGTTGTCTGCATATGGTGTAAAAGATTTTAATTGCGGATGGAGTACTAACAAAATTAAGGTAACAAAATTTACATTTATGAGAAGATAAGGTAGTTGAAAAAGAAATTCAACGGTTGTATCTCATTACATGTGATCTAAGGTAAAAAGATTTGGATAATATACTGAAAGTTTTAGATTTCAACTTCTTTACCATCAATGTAACCAAAAAAAAAAAAAACATCAATATTGGAGACAAAGTTGTTGAAAATAATTTGAACTATTAAACAAATAGATCTAATTACATTTTACAATATGTATATATGTAAAATAATAAATTTGATAATTGAAAATGTACCTGATGATAATCTAATATTCAAAATCATTATTTATGGTCTTTATCCAAGATTACCTGTGAGAGAAAAGAAAGATAAAAGAAGAGGTGAACTTTTGTCTATCCTAAATGCTATCATTAGGTTAGAGGTCATGGGGACAACAATAGTAATATATAGGGTGAGAGCAAGAATATCTCCTTATGGGAATAGGTTGGGTTAGCCTTTCCTATATTAGTAGCACAACAAACAAGATCCATATAACAGTATATCCACTAATAGTTTAAATGCTACGTTAAAGTCCAATAACAATATAATTATATATTTGAGATGATAAATAGATAATATTATTTGACATTTGATAATCTAACTTATAATACAATTGATTAACTAGGTTAGTCTAAAATATTATTCTAATAGTCTTCTACTTGAATAGCATAGGTCAAGAAAAATAATATAATGGATTGTAGTAACAATAATGAATGTTAAATAATGATTTAGTATTATACATCCATCGGTTGATAACAAGATCATAAGCTTTAACATGCACATCATCATATCTGATATGGACATTGATGTTACACATGTTAAGACCTCTACTTCCATGACCAAATGCAAAGTGAATGTGGAAAATAAATAATTATAGAATGATAGATGTGATTAGATGTAAATCTCACTAGAATGGTATAACATATGCCCAAGATGCATACCAAGACTCTACAACATATCTTAGCATAATAAAATTAGGACTGGGTCAAAATGTCTGTACATTACAACTAAGCATTATGCCTTAAATTTTATTATAATTGTATTTAACAACATATGACAATGAAACATTATTATGACAATATCAGTCATTCATATATACTCCAACTAATCTAAGACATCACAAGGTTAAAGCAACCCCATTTAAGTCAAAAGTGCTTTAAATGGTAAAAGTCTACTTATGAGTGGGTTCATAAATACATAGTTCATGGCAATCAACATAATATAATTATCACAGATGCACTCTTACTAACACAATATATCATAAGGTAAAACAACCCCATTTTAGCCAATATTGCTCCATTCAGTAGTGGAGTGCACAACCATATAAGATAAGTATAAAAATTATCAAATTTTCTTTCCAACAATATTAGTACGTATCAGAGAAATAGACAATAGCTGAGTTTCCACACCATAAACATGTGGCGATAGGTTATCAAGCACTAAGTTCTAATTCAAATTATTACCCTATAGAAAATATTAAACTCTACTATTTGTATGAGGTAACGATGAATTTCTATTCAACATTAATCACAAAATAACACATTCTATTGTCACAATCACATGTCCATAAAGGATCAATACTTGATAACTTAAAATAATTATTTCTGCATATAAGATGAATCAATTGCAATGAGTGAGTACAATGCTCTATTGAAGTAACTGTGAATGTCTATTCAACATTATTAACAAAATAGTACCTCATACTGTGACAAACATATATCGACAAAGAATCATTAATTAACAGGTTAAATACAATTAGGACTTATGAGTACAACATTCTACTGAGGTAACTATGAATGTCTATTTAACATTAGTAATAAAGATAGCACCTTACACTATCACAAACACATATCCATAAAGGATCATTAATTCATAGGTTAAACATAATTAGGACTCTCCCCTTTTAATTGGGGGACTCAATCCTCACTCCAAAATAACTAAAGTATAAATAAAATATATTTGAATACAAACAAATATATGATACTTGAATACACAATTGTGTCATTAACAATAGAAGCATATGAGACCAATCACACTTTATTATTTTACTACCTTTATGATGACATAACAATAATTAAGTCTTCTCCCCCTTTTTAAAAATATATGGAACATGATTTTTCAAGACGTCTCATTTAAAATTCTACTACTTAAATTCTTTAAGACGAGTAAAATTTGATCATAATATGATCTGTAATACTTGATTCATGCAAAATAAATAGGCATATCACCTAATCCTACACAAGAAAACTAGGTTCCAAAACTTGAAAATTCAATCTCCCTCAGTAGAATGCGTTGTCCTCCAAAGCAGAAGCAAAAATGGTTTAATTTATCTTCCTCTAAAGCATCAAGGTTGCAGGTTATAGCTTGTAGTAAGTCATACTGATGTTGCCTAACCTTCAACATTGCACTATCATAATAGGACACTTAATCAAGGTTTGTATCTTTTCTTCACTGTCATAGCTAGTAGGCTTGCCCGTTTATCCATGGACTGCATAGTTTAGGATTAGGACTATAAGTTTGGTGATTCACAAATTATGCGGGCTAGTTTGATTTGGTTCGTTTAAAGCTAACCCATGTGGACCATGAGGGTCTCGAAAGTTATAAAGATCTTGCCTTTTTTTTTTTTTATGTTTGTAAAATACTCTTTTTATTTTGAGATTGGATTCTTGTTTCACAAGATTTTTCAAGGAGACTCTATTAGATGATCAAGATGATATTGAAGTAACTGATTAGATGAAATGTTGAGTTTCAAGGAAAGATTAACCAATTAGATCAAATTAGCAATTAAACCAAAAAAACAGTAAATTCAGAATAACAATGATATCAGAAATGTAGTAGAAATTAAATGTGCAGAAATATAAAGATCAATGGAGATACAGATTTTTAAAGTGGTTCAACTAAAACTGAAATTGCAATTTAAGTTTACATCTACTGGACAATCCTTAACTAGATAGTCACTTTTATTAACTATCAAACAACATAGGAATTGATTGGGCTCTTGTACACTAATTTTACTCAAGATTTAGACTGATCTCTTACTAACCTATAGATACAATAATTCTTCTATCTCTCATGGACTATGATCAACCTCATAACTTAGAGATATTCTAAAAGTTCAATACACCTTTAACTAGTTATAATCAACCTCATAACTAAAAAAGATGCAAAGGGAAGATCAATCTTTTTCTTTGTATCTCTGATTGCTATCAACCTAGAAATCACAAATGAAAGATAAAACTAGATTCCTATCAACTTAGAAATCTAAAATAAAATCAAGAAGTATGGTAAGAAATACAATACCAAGGTTTGAGATGAATATCTCAAACATCTAATGTGAATTCTTTTCAATTTTGATTTAAAATCCTTTGAATTGAGAAATCTAATGAGGAAAATGTAAATCAAATAAAGCTCTACTTTCTCTCTAAGTTTTGCACTTGAAGAAAGGAGAAATATGAAAACTAACTTAGTTTAAAATAAGGTTAAGGGTATTTATAGTTACTATAACCAACTTTCAAAAAATAACTAACTTTCTATCTTTGAATCGATTCATAGTGATTACCAACTCATGAATTGATTTGTGAATCGATTCGTCTATGAATATCATAACAAATGTTTATAACTGAATCGATTCATGAATCGAATCATAGTATTATACAAATAGGTCTTGAATTAATTAGGGAATCAATTCATGAAAAATTCCTAACCTTTGGTAAGCAATATTTTTCAAAACTTCTGTTCAGGAATCAATTCATACAGTAAAAAATTATTTTTATAAAACTTACACTTTGTGAAAAATCATTTGAAAATTTTGTTTGAAAAATATTTTATTTTAGTTTACTTCAAGTGATTTATTTCTACCTCAATTTCAATGTTTTAAGAAACTTACTTGAATCAAATTAGATTAGAATTTACTTACAAAAGATCCTAGAAAAAGCACAATAAACACTAAATCTAATGTTAGATTTCTTGATATCTTGAATGTCACTTGATCAACTTGCATCTGCAAAATAAATAAACACTTAAAGAACATAGTTAGATCGTGACATCAAATAAAATTATTTTTCAACATCAAAACTGAAGAAGACATAATAGCATGGCTAGCAATAACATAGTTAGATCGTGACATCAAATAAAATTATTTTTTAATATTAAAACTGAAGAAGACATAATAGCATGGCTAGCAATCTCCCTCTTTTTGATGGTGATAAACAATTTTAGATAAGTAACAAAATATGCATATAATCAAAAATTTTGAATGAGGGTTTTTTTGTTTACTCTTTACTGCCCCTTAAGTTTTTATTCTCCCCCTTTGAGATCTTATCATTCCCCCTTATCTATTTTCCTTATCTAAAATCCCATCATTCTCCCTCTTTTGGCACATCAAAAAGCAATAGTGCCATAATAAAATGAAATAACAAATTTTAAATCCAAGCTATATAATAGGAGTAAAAGGATTAAGGGATACAAGATAGTTCTTAACTTCATTTTGATACTAATTTCCCCCTAAAGTAATGATTTTACTAAATTTTAGACTTATTGCATGAATCAATTTATTTCTGCATACATCAGGTATTGAATCGATTTTGGAATCGATTCCTTCAGGATTGAATTGATTCAGGAATCGATTAGTTTAGTTTGATAAAATTTTTTCAAAAATTTGAAATCTTCTCGAAAGATGAAAATTTATGTAAATTTTTTGGTTTTGAATCGATTCATGAACTTATAAAATACCTGAAAATATTTGAATCAATTTAGGATTTGATTCAGGGAGTTTGAAATCAATTTTTATGCAATTTTGTTCTAAAAATGTTAACAAATGATATATTTATTAGCAACACTCAATTCATTAGTAGTTTTGGAACAATTCTACACTTATTTATACCTCAAATCTCATATTGAGTACTTACAAAACAAACTTAGAAACAATCTCTAATGCCTAAGTTGGAATTTGCAAAGATAAACACATAAGCATAAAAGATAGGAAGGTATCAAGATATATTAATAATGGGGGGTTTAAACATTCTAATGGTGAGAGCAACTACTATCTGGAAATCATGAGTTACTTTTTGTCTCCCATAATCTTGCAAAATAGAAGCTATATTTGCATTTGTGGTACCCAATGGATTTTGGGTCCATATTGGTTAGTGAACATAGAAAGATATCCCTTAGGTAACCATACAAGTTTCTCATTTTGTTTCAGTAGATGTGTTCCATTTCTATAAGGATAGTGCTTAATATGATGTCCCTTTTGATTATAGCAAAAGCATGTAATGTGACTGAATTTTCTATTTGGCTTGGCAGTCTTAGAACTTTTCTTTGATCTCCTTTTAGTTTGCTGTCTATATCTTAAACCAGTTTTATTTTGGAAAGCAATATGATTTTTCAACATATCATTTAATCTCATTTTGCTATTTGTAAATCCTTGTAAAGCCTTGGTCAATGTGTCTATCTTGGATTTATAGATTTCACATTGATCACAAACTTTGCATTCATTCATTACCTTTTTCAACCAAAAGATTTAAATCATGGTTTTCTTTTTCCAATTGACTGATTCTTTCAAGCAAACTTTTTTTATGGATATTTTTGGAATCATACAAATGGGCTGGTAAAAGCCCAATAGATAGGCCCAGCTAATAAAGGCACAACTCAACTAGGATTGAAGTTGTTGAAGCAAGGCATCAGGTCGCTAAATGCAAACTCAGATCACTAGTCAAAAAGGGTCAAAGTAGCGACTTTAGGTCATTAAGGATGAGACTAGCTCACAAATCAAAGTATATGCATTGTGGTAAAACTTAAAGAGGGATCAACTTACAAGAATTAACTTGCATGTGGAAATTTGTGAAGTAAAAGTCCATTTTGGATTCTTTTCCTTTTTTGAACTATGTTAAGATTGTACACCCTAGCAACTATAAATGAGGGTTGAAATCATTGTAAAAGAGGGACAAAGTATGGATACTCTAAAAAATGTAGAGATCATAATAACTAATAGATACAAATACTCTGCCAAATAGACAGAGAAAACATAATAACCACGGATGTAAGCATTGTACTAGGCTGTACCATGTTAAAAACTTCTAGTGTCTCCTTGTTCTTCCTCTCTTTCTCCCTCTCTCTCTTTTTACACTCTCAGTTTGCAGTTTAGAGTTTTGAACTTGGGTTAAGTAAATTCACACATCAACATTTTGGTGTTAGAAGGAAGGGCCTAAACTGCATTTTGATTGATTTTCTGTTCAACTACGATGGCTAGAGGAAGAACCACCAGGAGTTCAAATGCTCTAGTTGACCAGCCGAAAGGTCACGTAGAACAGTAGTGGGAATAGTTCTTCCCGCAGTAGGCATTTCTGCCATTCCCACCACAAGTATTACTATTGGCTTGCCTCAACAGCCCATTGCCAGGTTGCTATTATTATTTTTAGGATTGATAGAGTGCAAATGTGGCACCAGTGTCAGGAAGTGCTTGTGAACACAATGAAGGAATTGGCTGCGCCCAGAGGTCGATGGTGTGAGAAACCAAGTTGAGGTCACTGTGCCTAGAGGAGAGCTCTAGTAGCCATGGTAAGAAGCTCAAGAGGAGAGACCAATCAGACAAGTGCATTAACGTGCTAATTCAGCTTGCTCTTCCAACTTACAGACAAGACCGGAGGTCTACTAAGCACGTGAGGATCATAATAATCAATGATGAGATAGTTCATGTTAAGTGAAAGGCTTAAATAAGACTAGCTGGGGACATACTTCAGATCGCTACTCACTGGGCCACGAGCAGAAAAGACATAAAACCTCAGATCGCTACTTTCACGACCAAGGAGGCAAAAGGAGCTAGCGATCTGAGACATAGGACCTAATGGTAAAAAAGTTGCTTCAGAGGGTAAAGTAGTTAGAGGAGTGCCCTTAAGCATAGGATAGTCGAGATTGCTATGAGAAGAGGACACCATTCAACAAAGAGATTGAGATGGAGCCTTTCCCTCGTAAGTTTAAAATCTCCACAATCCCACAATACAATGGGGATAGTGACCCATATGACCACTTAGACACATTCAATGTATAGATGGATTTTTAGACGACTAACCCTCAAGTCAAGTGTCGTGTCTTCCCAGCCACTCTTGGAGATATACCTTGGACATGGCTTAGGGGTCTCCCAGCTCATAGCATTAATAATTAGGAAGAGTGTCAAAGAAAATTCATCAATCAATATAGAGCATTGAGAAGGCAGCTCATCCCATCCTACCACCTCACAATGGTCTTTCAATGAAAGAACAAGTCACTAAAAGACTACATCATCCCTTTTAGGCACAAGGTCAACAACATGGAGAGCCCCTTAGATGAGAGCGTCTTGATAGTGATTTTGATAGGACTTTGCAAGAATGGTAAGCTGTATAAGAACATATATAAATCTCTAGTGAGGGACCTTGATGAGTTTTATGAATGAGCTGCCAAAGAGATCAAGTGGGAAGAAACCTTTACTCCAAGGAAGTCCAATCAGAAGGATGAGATGAATAGCTCCAACTAAAGCAAAAAGAGGAGCAATGTCAAAAATAGCAAAGAGAGTTAGAAGGAGGGCTCTGATAGTCAATCTACAAAGATGGCCAGGAATGAGCGACCTCAGCATCGGATACTTAGGATAGGATCTTTCCAACAAAGAAGAATAGGGAGGATTATGGGAAGCCCAATCCTATAAGGACTTCTAATAGATTCAGGAACAAAGACAAGTTCTATGCTTATCACGATGAAGCTGGGCACAATACTTTAGACTATTGGGCACGTAAAGATGCAATCAAGGATTTAATTAAGAGAGGTCACTTGAGAGATTATATGGTATGGGTCAACGACCTCAACAGTCCAAGCAACTAGCATAGCAGTGGTGTCATCAGACTCCTGAACAAGCGGATGTGCTCATAGTGAGAATAATATTCACTATCCATGGTGGGCCTCACATTGCAAGTACCTTAAATAGGTCGTATGAATGTTATATGCAAGAGGCAAATCACGTTTTGCTTACGAGTCACGATAAATTTGAGGGGCTCACCAAGAAAGCAAGAACAACCTCAGATAGCATCACTTTTACAGATAAAGATGCACGAGGAGTACATTTTCCCTATAATGATGCACTTGTCATCTGAGCTAGAATTGGAAATGCCGAGGTGCGAAGAATAATGATCAATACTGGTAGCTCGGTAAATGTTATGTACAAGGAATGCTTCACTTAGATAGGTTTGAGTGTAGACTAGATAGAGTATTTCCCAGAGCCCTTTTATGGCTTTATAGGAGATACAATATTACAAGTGGGGCAAATCAGGCTTCCCATCACTCTAGGAGATTCAAATCGCTAAGCCATTGTCCTAACAGATTTTTTGATTATAGATTGTCCCTTAGCATATAATGTGGTGCTGGGGTAACCTATAATGAATGACTTGGACATGGTCGCATTAACTAGGACACTTATCATCAGATTCCTGACCCCCAATGGAGTTAGATGTATGTAAGGTGAGCAATACATAGCTTGATGCCACTATGAGAATATGGTTAATCTGAGGGTGAGAGGGAAAAAGGTTAATGTGGTTTCTGGTGGTGAACTACGAGCTGAAAGTACAATAGAGGTCAGCCACGACCTAGACCTCTACGAGATGGATGCAGATAGAGTAACTAGCCCAGTGGAGGAGCTCAAAGATGTATAGGTTAGCAAGGCATATGATGAAAGGTGCCTTAAGTTGGGAAAAAACTTGCCTCCAAACATGAAGACCCAGCTAGCTGAATTTCTTAAGGCAAACTTGGATGTTTTTTGCCTAGAACCATGAAGACATGGTAGGTATTAACCCAAAAGTCATGTCATATAAGCTTAACATTGATCCTCATCACAAGCCAGTATGCTAGAAGAGAAGACCTATGATTGCTAAGCATTATGTCACTCTTAAGGAAGAAGTGGATAAACTTCTAGCCAATAAGGTTATCCAAAAAGCTCATTACCCAAACTGGGTGGCCAATTTTGTGCTCATGAAAAAGAAGAATGGGAAATAGAGAACTTGCTTCGATTTCACGGACCTAAACAAAGCGTGTCCAAAGGACAGTTTTCCCCTGCCTAGGATTGATTAGCTTGTGGATGTAACTACTGGTCACTAGCTTCTCAGCTTTATGAATGCCCACTTGAGGTACAATCGGATCCCCATGAACCTACAATATGAGAAACACACCTCGTTTATCATTGACTGTGAGCTATATTGTTATAAGGTGATACCTTTTGAATTGAAGAATGCAAGGGTAACCTACTAGCTATTAATTAACCTGATGTTTAAAGAATAGATCAGAAAGACAATGGAGGTGTATGTAGACAATATGTTAGTAAAGTCTGAATAAGTCACCAATCATGTGCATGATCTCGAGGAAATGTTTCAAATTCTAAGAAGATATCAGACGAAGCTAAATCCACATAAGTGTGCTTTTAGGGTGGCTTTAGGAAAATTCCTTGGATTCATGGTCAATAATAGGGGAATTGAGGCAAATCCTAAAAAGATTAAAGCATTTATTGACATGAGATCCCCTACAAAAATCAAGGATGTATAGAGCCTTAATGGCCAGGTCACAACACTCAGTAGATTTATCTTGAAAGCGATAAACAAGTGCATCCGCTTCTTTGATGCATTGAAAAAAGCAAAACACTTTTAGTGGATTGAGTAGTGCAAAGTTACTTTTTAGCAACTAAAGGAATATATGGGCTGAGCTTCTTTTTGGTCCAAACTAAAGGATGGTGAGAAGCTTATTATTTACCTGGGAGTATCTCAACACACTCTCAGTGTAGCCCTTATACGAGAAGAAGGTGGAGCACAATTTCTGGTTTATTATGTGGAAAAGCTTGTTTACTACCTTGTGATCACGTCAAGGAAGCTGAGACCTTACTTTCAGGCCACAGCATTGAGGTGCTCACTGATCATGTGTGTCGAGGCTGATTAAATTAGAAATTTATAATACCAAGACTACCTAAACTATTTTTAGCATAGGCAACTCTGGGTTGAACCTAAAGATCATTTGTGGATGATATCAATGATATTAGGAGATGTACACATGGGGGGCTTGGCAGAAACTAACTAACATAAACTAACAAAAACAGAAGCTAAAACTATAACAAACACATGTAACCAACCAAAGGAACTAACTAACTTGAGATCAATGCATCCTAGATCACTAAATGTTCATTCAATTGTTAATAATCATAGTAAGAAGCCTTAGAATGATTAATGAACTTATCCTAAGCAGTCAAGATTTAGCCAAGAAGCAAACACATCAAAAGCTCAATGCATTACTTGGTTTCTACCTTTTTCTTCTACAA
>JANHAO010027449.1:0-10846 GCA_026873985.1 Saraca asoca | reverse complement strand
TTCTTGTTTGTGATTTTAAGCCATAGAAATGATTAATAATTGAATGAACATTTAGTAATCAAGGAAGCATTAATCTCAAGTTAATTCCCTTGGCTGGTTGCTTATTTATCTTTATTTTAGTTTTTGTTTTGTTAGTATTTTCTGTTAGTGTAGTTCTACCAACCCCCCTTTTATTTCTAGCTCCTAATTGATTGATATCATCCACAAATAATCTTTGGGTTCGACCTGGGTTTGTTATATGCTACAAGTAGTTAGGTAACTCAATTTTATAAATTTCTAATTTGATCGGCCGTGACAACCGAACTATCAAGGACCTCATCAAAAGAGGCCGTTTTCGAGAATATGTGGTGCAGCCTTCCAAGCGACACCCTAAGCAATCTTAGTAGGATCCCAAATGAGAATAGTCTCCCATGATGAAGACCATTTATTGAATTTTTGTGATAAAATTTTGAAACTTCTATAAGCATTCTGAGTTTCTATACTAATCTCTGGATAGATCTTTAGGCAAGGGAATTGCCCTAGTGGCGTTCACTATTTTATTTGGCCACGAGATAGGCCTGAGCACAAGATCGCTCATTATTTTATTTGGCCACAAGATCAGCCTGAGCATAAGATCGCTCATTATTTTATTTGGCCCGAGATCAGCTCGAGCACAAGATTGCTCACTCTTTTATTTAGCCACAAGATCATCCTGAGCACAAGATCACTCACTCTTTTATTTGGCCACAAGATCGGCTCGAGCACAAGATCGCTCACTTTTTTATTTGGCCACAAGATCAACCCTAGCACAAGATCACTCGCTCTTTTATTTGGCCACAAGATCGGCCCAAGCACAAGATCGCTCACTCTTTTATTTGGCCACAAGATCGGCCACCTATTGAATAATTAGGGATGTGGTTCCCTATTAGGCACAGCTTCCATGCGACCTATGTAATTGAGGCATTTCATTGCCTAAATTCATTACGTACAGAAAAAATTAGATTGATTGATCACTTAAATATTTCTTGATATTATTTATTTAACGTCACTATGATTTGCAATCATATCATCATTTGTGATGGGCAAGAATATTCAAAGTACAACGCACCAGAAATTTAGAAACAAAATTTATTAAAGGAGCCTTAACGAGGTACATTTGCATTAAGAGAATTGAAATATATCTCAATCTAGCCTATACACTAGAAGAAAGATTGACACCCTGGAGTGGGGCCCCAATCAGTGAAAGGGCCAACAAGCATGCTTGATTTCAACTCTTTCCCTTACTGCCCTCATTAGTTCTAAACTCGTTTCCAGCCTTTACAAAAGATTCAAAGGAAGAAGACCAGAGCAGCTGGAAAGGATTCCCCTCCTAGCATCACTGGGAGAAAATAATCCAAGATCTTCAAGAGATCTTCTCTTGTTCTTGGAGAAGAAGAAATTGCTTGAAAAGGCTTTCTATGTGACAGACCATGCACATCTCTCTGAAAAAACTCCCTATCAGAAGAATGGGGGGCTCAACTGAAGTTTCCATTAGGGTTCTAAAGAAGGAAAGAAAGACCACCTTCATCTTAAATAGAAGCAGACTGCTTTCACCAAAGAGTCCAGAGAAGCAACCCCTAACCACTTCCATTAAATGCCTCAGAAGAAAACAAGGAAGGTTCATCTGTGGTAATGAGACACATATAACATGGAGTATGGCCTAGAGTAGATGAAACAACAGGTTGACTGAAGACTTTGATTGCACAATAATCCGTAAAGAAGGCCCTTTCTTGGCAAGATTGTTCAACTCCTAGTCCGCAAAGTGAACTGAGAGTTAAGGGGCTTATGTTATAGGCATATTTTGGTATGAGAGAAAATAGGCTAACGAGGCCCTAAACGGGGATGAAGTCTAAACAAGAGAGGTCCAACTCGCATAGCCAGTGACCCGCTCTTTGCAAGCTCACTTCACGAGCTCGTCATTGTTCTGTGAAGATCCGTAATGACCCTGAGCCGAGAATAGCTCGTGAGACACAACACAACCAAACAGCTCAGTGTAATAAGACACCAGACTTACCCATGTCAGCTATCTGGCCTAGTAGGCCAACAAGGGGCCCACCCTACAGAAAGTAACTTATAGAAGCTAATTTGCAGAAGTTCATTCTATCTTATACATTTAATGTTTGATGTAATAGAAATACAACTTGTAAAATTACATTTGTAACCTCTCAACTTTTATAAATAAGAGGAGAGAGACCGAAAGCAGGCTATGATAGCTATATTGAAACTCTGTAGAATTTTCTTCAAAGCAATAACGTTACCATAGACGTAAGTTTGATACTACTCAAATTTGGCCGAACCACATTAAAAATCTTCTTATTTTCATCTGGCTTTCCCCTCTTCTCCCTGGTTTTCTATCATTGCTCCACATTTGCTCAATTGGAATGCAGCTTGAGTTTAAAAGAACTTCTTCAGTTAGCAGAATTTAGGCAGAACTAATATCCATCATCAACAGGTACCCACTTCCTTAACAAATTATTTTATTGAGATGTTAACTACATAGGATTTCGTCAAGGTCAACTTTTTTTCCCTAAAGATGTAGTTGGCTTAGGAAGGGAACGCTAAAATCATGGGCAAATCGGTCTTCCTCATCACATGGTGACCTAGTTACTTCATCAAAGTGCCTATCTTTTGATGGCCTATAATGAAACATACAAATATGAGAAGTTCTATCTAGATAATAAGGAGAAAGACTGATATACTTTTGACTAGCTTGGCAAAGAATTAGAAAATTTGAAAGCTACTGATGAAGATATGAAAAGGTCTATTGCTGAAAAAAACAAAGCCTTACAATAGTCAAATGAAAAAAAAAATTAAATCCCTTGAACTTGTCGTCTATAGCGCTTCCAAAGGAGCCCAAAATAATAAATATGCAAGGATGATTTTGATATGGTGGAGTATGATTCGGACAAATGGAAAAAGAAACCTGACTAGGAGCAACTAAAGTGCCAAGAACAACTTAAGCGGTTAGAGATAGAAAAAATCATTAAGAATTATATGATCGCAAAAGAAAAGCTGGCTATAAACTCTTTCAAAATTGGCTTCAATCTTATGGCATTTCAAATGAAATATTTGTACAAAGATCTTAATGTGACTTGCTTAGATCTAAATAAAGAGGTTAAAGAATTAGTTTTAGAGGACACAGAGTTGGAAGGGGATCAATAAGGGGATGCCAACCAAGAGAACCTGGATGAATCTGTTGTAGAATAACTCTATTATGTATTGTGTTGTGATAGCTTTTTTGGGAAACTATCCCAATTAATCAATATTTTTAAATATTTAATGTTTTATTCTGATTTACAAATGATTAAAGTAATATTAGTTTGTTTTCATCATCTACATAATTCTTCCAAAAAGTACAAAATTAACATTTTGGTTATTCTATCGTATGATTAACAAAAGTACAATGAAGGTATAGGCTTTAATATTTTTTTTACAATACTATTAGGTCAGTGATAGTTATTTAGATTAATAAGTCAATGACATCTAAATATTGTTGAAACAATGTTCCAAATGTTAGATCGTTAGATTAGTAACTGATCGCGGCGTGTCGAAGCTGTCAAATTAGAAATTTATAAAACTGAAGCTACCTAAACTAACTTTTAGCATAGGCAACCCAAGTCGAACTCAAGGACTATTTTAGGATGATATTATCAATGATATTAGGAGCTGAATTGGGGAGGGGGTTGGCAGAATTAAAACTAAGCTAAACTACACTAAAAACTAACTAAATTAATAGAAACATGAAACTAGCCAAAGGAACCAACTAACTTGAGATTAATGCATCATTGGTCACTTAAGGTTCATTCAATTGATGAAAACCATATCAAGAAGCCTTGAAATAATTAATGAATTTATCTTAAGCAGTCAAGATTCAGCCAAGAAGTAAATACATCAAAAGCTCAATGCATTGCTAGTTTTCCTATCCTCTTCCTAATGTAGATCATGAAGCTACAATTATATAATATCTAAATCAAATGAAGCCATTAAAGTCAGATATTCAAGGAAAAATAGAGAGGAAATAAGAAATAAATGGCCAACAATTAAATGTAGAATGAAAGAACAAAACCTCTTCATTAATCTTCAAATTTTGTAGCCCATTGGACTAGTTACAAAACTAGCCTTCCATGGAGGCCGAAAATACAAGGAAAATGGAAGAAAAGAGGGAGAGCAAAAGCTTGCTCTCTACCTCTAAAAACTACCCTAAACACTTAGCAAAAACTAAATGAATAACTCAGCCAAAGGACTCTCTACAAAATGGTTCTACCCGGGCAAAAAGGAAGGAGGCAGAAAAGCTAGTGTAGCAGGTCCACTTTCTGCCATTTGGTACTGTCTGTCCTTTTTGCATGCTATATGTTTGTTTGTAGGCTGCATTCCCACTTTTTCTTCTTCTTTTGAGGTCTCCATCTAGTTGGTGTTTTTTTTGGATCAAAGGATGTTGCAATGGGCTCAAAAATCATGTTAATTAGGTCCTTAAAACTTCAATTCTGCAGGGCCCAATTTCGCAGCTTCTCTGCCTCCGACTTGCAGCCTATTTTTGATGCCCAAATTGATCATTTTAGCATGGGAAGCCTTCATATGAATTGTGTAGTTATGTTTTAGCTTCCAGTTGGGCCTAGCTTCACATCAATTGGACCTCTATAACTCAAGTTATGGTTTTTTGAATGAGTAGAGGTCAGCTGCTCGGGGACAGGGCTGGGCAACATTCTGATATTGGATTCAACTTAAAATTCAGATAACCAAACGTGTGATTCAGCCTTGGAGGTCTTCATCAAAGTTGTATAGAAATCGCTTATCTTTCCTACAAGGAAAAAATCACATTAATTGGACAAGTGTAGCTCAAGATATTGCGAAATTACAGAAACTGCTCAAAATTGGCCAATTATGCAGAATTTTCTAAATGATGCCAATTGACACAAATTCACAAATACACACTAACACAGCTGGAAGCATGTCATTTTCGACCTTAAAATGCTAAGTATGCGGATAAATAAATATGTTAAATATTGTGTTATTAGTAACCTTTAAGTATGCTTGAAGTGGTGTTTAAAATGATAGATCATTAGGTCAGTGACCTTTAAGTATAATTGATGTTGTGCTTTAGATGATAGATCATTAGATTCATGACTTTTAAGACAAAACAACTCTTTTTATTTATCCACCATAAGGCAAAGTTTTGAAGTCAAACAATACTGATCAGTGTGGGTTAAAATCCTCATCTGGGTTTTTCTAAATCCATGATTGATCAATCAGACCCCTTCATTTTTTCAAATGGTTATTTGTGCATAATATTCTCATAAATGTGTAGCATTCCATGTTCTAGGAAGGTTCTTTCCTTTTATTGTTTCTAAACTATAGCCCTCATTTCCAAGATTGTTAACTATCTGATACAAGCTTGCACAATTTGTTGTGAGCTTCCTATTTTCTATTTATTTTCTTGGTCCATCCACTTTTTGCAATACCAAGGTGTCATGCTTAGATTTTCTTGGTTTTACTTGCTTGTCATGATATTTTTCTAGTTTTTACTTAGAGTGATTGATCGAATATGTACCATTTCCCTCTTTTCATCAAGCCTATCTAGGTTTTACAAAAGTAACTCATTATTTATCTTTTCATCAAAATTTTCCTTTTTTGTCAATCACCATATTGATTTCCACTGGGATAAGTGTTTTTGACTATACACTTGCTAAAAAGATGTTTCCCTATAGCTATTTGAATGGTCATTCAATATGACCAGAGAATGCTAGGCAATTCATCAACTCACAAGCATTTTGATTGATCTAGGTGTTTTCTCAATCCTTCCAATAATACTCTATTAGCTAACTTTACCTGACCATTTATTTATGGATGTTTGACTGAAGCAAAATTTTGTATTATCTAAAGGTCTTGACAAAACTTTTCAAAGCCATCACTCATATATTAAGCACATTATTCATCACTAGTGTGTGGAGCACACATTTTCTACACATACTAGATTTCCAAATGAATTTTTAAGTATTACATGTAGTAATCATAGCCAAAGGTTCTGCTTCAATTCATTTAATAAAATAATCGACAACAACTATTAAAAATTTAAATTTCTCAGGGGCTAGGGGAAATGGTCCTAAGAAATTCACCACATTGGGCAAATGGCCAAGCAGACATGACTATATTTTGTTCAGTTGGTGGTTTTTGAAGAATGTCTATATGCCTTTGATATTTATCACACCTTTTCACTAGCTTTAGGGAATCTTTTTTCATGGTTGGCTTGTAATATCTTAAGCATAAGGCTTTCAAGCTAGGCTTTTTCCAACCATATGGTTTTGACATATCCCTTCATGTAGCTCTCTAAACACATATTTAGCCTCTATACTACATAAACAATGCAATAATGGTAATAAGAAGCCTCTGTTATACAATTGATTATTTTCCAAGTAAAATGGGGTAGTGTGTTTCCTTATTTTTTCATCCTTTTTTTGATCCTTTGGTAGCAACTAATTTTTAAGATAAGCTATCATAGGTTCCTTCATAATTCTAATTATTCTATTTGCATCATTTCAGTTTCCTTGATAGTAGATTGATTAATTATTCCTTGAATAGTAGATTGATTATTAGTCGTGGCCTTTGCACTTGTCAACTTGTATAAAGCACTACTCGATCATTTTCACTTCTTAAGATTTGTTCCAGTTGGAAACTTTCAAACTCAGATATCAAGGCTTTTACTTTCTCAATATATTTAACTAAACATGGGACTTTAATTTTGTAAGTCTAGTTTACTTGACTGACCATGAGTTGAGAATCACTTTTGGCTCTCACTATTTTGACTCCAAATCCTTTTGCCAGCTTTAACCTAGCTATGAGGGCTTTGTATTCAAGCTAATTACTTGTAGCTCGAAAGTCAAACTTAAGGACATATTCTATCACTATATGTTTTGGTCCTTCAAGAATGACCCTAGCTTTACTTCCTGATTTATTTAATGATCCATCAATGTATAAAGTCCATTCATATGGCTATCCATTCACTGATAGTTTTCCTTAGTCAGTATTTGTTAGTTTGATGATAAAGTTTAGCAAGATTTGGGATTTTAAGGCTCTCATTGACTCGTATCTGTACTCTAATAACTCAATCGATCAAGCTACCAACCTTATTGTAAGATTCAACTTTTGCAAGACCTATTTAACAAATTAGTCACTAGATTTGATTAACATGTCATCCACATAAACTTCTACATTTTTTTTATCTATTCCTTGAAAACTTTATTTAGCATTATTGATATGTTTCCTTGGCATTTTTTATGCCAAAAAGGCATAACTTTGTAGCAAAACACATCCTTATCAGTAATGATCACAACTTTTTCTTGATCTTTTTCCCTCATAAAGATCTGATTATAGTCCGAGAAGACATCACAAAAACTCAAAACTTCATAATTGAAAGCTCTATCAACTAGATTATCAATGTTCAACAGAGGCTATGAATCCTTTAGATAGGCTTTGTTTAAGCCTATAAAATCAAAACACACCATTCAACTTCCATTAGCCTTTTCTACCATTACAAAATTTGAGAGCCAAGTAGTGTAGGGAACTTCTTGTATAAACTTCACTTTTATGGCTCTCGATCTTTTAGGACCATGTTGTCTTTTCTTTCATTGCACTGATTTTACTGAAGAATCTATAGCGAGTTTGTTGCATGCGACTTGTGGATTGATTCTAGGCATGTTTGCAAAGTAAACATTTCATAATATTTTTTCAATAGCTCAATCACTCTTGACTAATATTCAACAAGTAGGATTCTCATGATTTTGATTGTTCGATTGTCATTTCTTCCAAATATCCTAATTTCTTCTATTTTAGATTTAGACTTTGGATTTCATTCTCTATCATCTTCCATTGGATCCATTAATTCTATTGTTATCATTCTACAATCCTCAGTTTTTTGCCCATTGTATTTACCCATTTCAGACTCATCACTTACCTTTTGTTTTCCTTTTAAAGATTTGCTTGACTCCAAGTTATTCATGTAGCATCTTCTAGTTGTTCATTGGTTAGCTTTGATTCATCTTACTTCCTTTTATCAAGGGAATTTCATGAGAAGGTGAGGGGAATATAATATGACCTTTACTCAGTTCTTCGAAGGTCAATCGAAAATGGCATTATACACTGCATTGGGAGTGTTGACAACTAGGAATTCTACATCTCTATTAGTTATTAAAGGCCTTGTTCCCAATGTGACCTTCTACTTGATTAACCCTTTAATTAGGACTTGCTTGTCTGAGAATTCAATCAAGTTACCCTATTAGGGTTTGAGGTTAGCTTTTAAGATATAAAGGTTAGTGGCTATTTGACAGTATATGATACCTACTGAGCTACCTTGATCTACTAAGATCCTTTTGATAGAATAATTATGAATTATTGTTATGATAACCATCAGATCATCATACTCCTTATTGAAGACTTGAGTGTAATCATCCTCTGAAAATGAAATGATTGGCTCTCCTTTTGATGGTAATGCTTTTGAATTTTTATTTTCTTTTGCCATAACTGACCTTAAGTGTCTTTTTGACATTATTGGAGATTCCACTTCCAACAAAACCTCCTGCTATAACTTTGACTACTTCAAGTATTTTAGGCTCTTTTAGTATTTCTTTTCCTTTGTTATTCTGTCTTATATTAGGAGATTTAGAATGAGAACAAGATCATTCTCTGATAGGTTGATTGTTCCATGCTTTGTAAGGTCTTTGGTTCCATATTTGATTCATCTTTTTGTACTATTGTAAATGTCCCTTTAGGATAAAGTCTTCTATTTCATTTTTCAAGATTATACATTTGTTTGTATTATGTGATCAATTTCTGTGATATTTGTAGAACTTTTTATTCCCTAATGGGGGTGGTTTTCTGTTCTTTTTAGGTGAAAGATTTAATAGTTCTATGACATTTACATCATCCATAATTTTCTTTATGTATGTATTTAGTGACTTGTAGAATCTTGGTCTTAACCTATACAGTCACTCATCTCTTAGTTAGTTCTTCAATTTTTCAGCCTGTTGTTTTGCTTTTTTGACATATCCACATTAATGAATTTGATGGATTATGCCAGTAGTTTAGTTAATGATTCCACAGGTTTTTTAGTTAGTTATTTGGAAAAATCTCGAGAGCATAGACTAACCAATATTAAGTGCACAAGTACACCCCTTTTTCAAGTCCTTAATCTCCAAGGGGGCCAAGTTGAATTAATTAAGATAGTTCTTTAGAGGCTTTTCTTTTCCTTGTTTGATATTGATCAACAAGACATTAGTTTTTTTATTAGTTGTGATGTTCTAAAATGAGCAAGAAATTGATTGACTAGCTCTTTGAATCTTCCTATAAAGTTATGCCTTAGACCCATAAACCATTGAAGGCTAGCTTTCTTTACAATTGTAGAGAATGCTTTATGCATAATTCTATTAGGTGCCCCGAACAAGAGCATTGTAGTGTGGAAAGCTTTAATATGCTCTTGGGGATTAATGGTGCGATCCTAAGATTCCAAGTTTGTTGGCACTTTAAAGTTTTGTAGGACAGGTACAACCATTATTTCTCAAGTAAATGGATGGTTTGCATTTTATTCTTGTTCCCAATGAATGCTTTACTCTCATTTGCTTTCTACTATCTGAAAACACTTACCTATATCATTGCCAAACCTTTGCTGCTTTCTTCTTTGCTATTTTCGATTATCTTTGCTATTGTTAGTCATCACATTTCATGTCTATTTTTTTATCGAGGTATGGAACTTCGCTCTTCTTACATTGTATTCATTTCTTTCTTGTTAAGTTATGTTAATGTTTTTTTTAAGTTTTTCTACTTTGCTATTTGTTGATGGTTTGTATTTTTAGGTTTTAGCTTTTTTATTTGCTTTTCCCTATCTGAAAACTCTTATCCAATATCATTGTCAAACCCTTGCTATTTTCTTCTTCACTATTTTTTGATTATCTTCACTATTTTCAGTCATCACTTTTCAAGTCCATTTTTCATCGAGGTATGGAACTTTGTTCTTTTTACACCGTATTTATTTCTTTCTTGCCAAGTTATGTTTATTTTTTTTTTAGTTTTTCTACTTTGTTCTTGCTAATGGTTTGTATTTTTAGGGTTTTAGCTTTTTTTGTGTTTTATTTTTCTAGTTTGATTATTGATAATGTTTTTAGTTAGGGTTTATTTTTTTCCTGTATTTCTTGGCATAAAATCTCTAGTCTTGCATGCCTTATTTTATATCACTTGCCAGAGTGGTTATGAATACATCTAAGATTTTCATTGTAATCTACCTAGTAAAATCAAAACTTTGAACATAACCATTTCCCATTCAAAATCACAAATATAGTCCATAATATTAGAGAGGAAAGGAAATGAATGCTTAATAGATTGGTAGTCGTACTTTATATGTGTATGTGTGTTCTATCTCATGTTCTTTGTTTGCTAGTTAATTAGTTGAGTAAAGTTAAGTGGAATGCCTATTGGATATTATTTCAGCTCAGATGTTTGGATAGCTGATGTGTTGTTTTCCGCAAGCGCATGGTGTAATTATAGTAGATTCTGACAAATACAAGTCAAGTCCTATAGGGATCTTGTTATCAATTACCAGAGTTTGTGATTTAAGTTGACTAAATCAAATAAGAATATTAGAAGTAATAAAGAAACTGATTGAAAAAGTAACAAGTAAATAATAAGCAAAGTGCAATTCTAAAAAGCTTAGGATTGAGTTTTAACCACACTTATAATCTTTAATAATTAATTGATATCTTTCCTATTATGATTACTTGATTAATTGAGGATGGTTTAGCCTAAATTAATTACTAGTCTCTTTCAAGGTCTAATAATAGTATTT
>JANHAO010027448.1:0-10846 GCA_026873985.1 Saraca asoca | reverse complement strand
ACTAAATAATCATTCAATTGTTGATCATATTCTTTGGCTTAAAATCACAACAAGGATCCTTGAAAATGATTAATGAGTATAATCATAACTCAGTCACAAATAATCTATCAAGATCTCAATGCATTACTTAGTTTCCCTATCCTCTTCTACAAATGATTATCAAAATCTCAATAATCATATTAACATCTAAATCAAATGAATCCATTCAACTCAGATATCATAATAAAAATAAAGAGGAAAGGAGAAAAAATGACAAACAATTAAATGCAGAAAGAAATACCAAGATCTCAGCATTAATCTTCAAGTTAGCAGCCCTTGGACTGATATAAAGTTAGCCTTCCATGGAAGGTAGAAACTACAAAGAAAAGAAAAGGAAAAATGTCCTACACTACTACTATCTAATGCTAAAAACTTCACTCAGAAACTCAACTAAAAACTTGACTTTGCCCGGGTAAAAGAAAAGATAAGAGAAACTAGTTGCATGGTTAGTGAATAGGCAATGATGGCTAGTGTAATCTACTACCACTGCCATTGCATGTTGTGTGCTATAGTAGAATACTTCTAATTTTCTTTAGATTTACGGGTCTCCAGTTGGCTGAGTATGAGTTAGAGCAAAGGATGATCCATTAGGCTCAAGATCCATGTCAATTGGGGCCTTAAAACTCCAATTCTGCAGAGGCCCATTTCGCAGCAACTCTGCCTCTGTGTTGCAGCTTATTTTTCATGCCTATAATGATCTATTCAGCTCAAAAAGTCTTCATAAGAAATGTATCATTTGTCTTAGCTTCCATTTGGACTTAGATTAACCTTAATTGGACTTGTATAACTCTAGATATTGCATGATAAGTGCTCAGGGGTCAGCCTGCTCGAGACAGTATTCTGATTTTGACTTCAACCCCAATTTCAGATAGCCAATTGTGTGATTCAGCCTTAGAGGTCTACCCATATCTTAGCTTTCCTATAAGATAAAAATCATATTAATTGGACAAGTATAACTCAAGTTATGACTAGATTATAAAAACTGTTCAAAATGGTTAAATTATGCAAAATTTCTATAATGATGCCAATTGACACTAAATCATAAATACATACAACACAACTGAAAGTAAGTCATTTTGGACCTTAAAATGCTAAGTGAGAGGACAATTAAATGAGTATAATATTTTGTTATCATTCATCATCTGCTCAATGTGGCTCAAATGACAATTGATGCTAGTGCTCATGTTTTACATCAGCTCATACAACTCGTTGATAGCGTGCCTTGCTTGAGGCATATCTATATGGCATCTCCTTGTGCTAGTGCTGACTTTAGAGGGTCCTAGGGCTATGCTGACTTGTCTTTAAGCAACTACCATATCCAATTCCTCCTCTATCTCATTTATAAGTTATCTCTTTTGCCTAGTTCATATTAATTTAGCTCTTGGTACCAAGTTGTTGTCCACTTCTTCATATCCAAAGTTTTGAAACATGTTGATCAACATCGGCTTAGGGTAGGTTGCATAAAACTATCCTAGGTCACACCTTTATGCTTGGAAGATCCTCATGAAGACTAGCCTATTTAGCAAGAAGCCTTGGATGAACTCTATGATACCGCCAACATGTGGCTTAAGACTATGTGGGGAAGGTTGAGAGACTATCTAGGTTAAAGATGTGAGAGCACATGCATGTTAAAGCATGGATTTGTGTTCCCTTTGAGCCAAAATAATGTGGATGATGAGGTTATGTAGGGTTCAAGAAACTAATGGAATGTCAAGAGTAAATGGCTTACCTTCTCCTTCTATGACCTATCTCAGTTGTTGTTAGATATCTAATGGTCTATTGGTGTTCCAACCTCCCACCTTCTAGACTATAGTCCTTTTATCCTAGCATCTAAAAATCTCCTTGATGGTAGCTATAGATAGGATGATCTTCCTCCTTCGTACCTAGGAGAGTAAAACAAGTGGGCTATTCAATACCTTACATAAGCTGGAATAAAAGTGATGGTCTCCTGATGGCAAGCATTATCACATGCCAAAAATTGTAGCCATTGTTAATGCCCTAATGGTTACAACATTGGTTTATATGACAAAATAAATAAGTATCAGAATCAAGATACTTAGCTTGCAACACATCTCTAGCTCTTATTGATTCTTTGTACTTCTGTGTTGCGCTTTGGTTAAGGAACAAAGCAAGATTAAATTTGATTGTAGCTTGCTTGACCATTTAGGAAAGTGTTTGAGGTAGCTTTACCAAGGTTTGACTCTAAGATGAGAGAGATCAGAAAAATTCAAGAAAGCACTATGAGAAGTTTGGTGTGAAGTAAGGAAATATGAATGCAAGCCTTTTATAGGTTGCTAGGCTTGGCTGGTCGACTATTCTCCTATTTGGCTAGGGGATTGACCGTTTGCCTAATTTCTAACTCCATGTCTACTTAGGTTACAAGATTCTGTCAAAGATTCTGTCATCTTTGACTTACCTCCTTTGCGTAGAGGATATCAATCTTTATCACCTTTTGCTTGATTAGGGGTAAAATCATCCTTATTACTCTACCTTACTCTTGGGGGTAGTTCTATCTTTTATTACTTATACCTTTTTGTTACACTCATCATTATCCTTACCATTCCTTCCTTACTTACATATGAGGGTATTCTCATTGTCTTACGATTACCCCTTACCCACTTATGGCTACGAATGTCATTTCTAAATTATCTAAATATTTCATTCCATTTAGCAAACAATATCTTATTTCATGATAATTTCTATTACATGGGCTTGACTATTTTTAATGATTAGATTAATGGATTCCCTAGAAATAGTGTGTGCTCTTGAGAGCATACTACTATAACTAGTGCCTGCTAACCCTAACGTGCCATACCAGATAAAGAACTATTGCTCTGATACCAACTTGTCACTTTCCAGAATTCAAGGGTGTGATTGGCATAAATCACATTGCAATGACTTGTGATCCCATGAGCAATCCATAACTAAAAACCCTTTCATAGATTGAAGACATGAAAATAATGCGTAAATCATGACTTTTGGGCCTTGTATCTCCAACATATGATATACAAAGTTTTCTGAAAATTATTTTCATGAATAGTTTCTAAAAATTTAAATAAAATCTTTTTTTTGAAAATCTAATTTCATAACTGTGGATCCATTATTTGGCTCAACGGGTATAAACAACTAAAGTATATTAAGAGAACCACACACTTGATTTCAATCACATGCATATTTGAAGTATTTCTTAATTGAGACAACTTCCATAAATTCATTAATCTAAAAAATATTAATAAATGAGATGAGTACGATTACTAAGTGGGCAGAAATAACTAACTCATCTTTGGGTTAAAAGCCTTTGGTCATACCTATAAATATAAATAATGTATTATTCACATAGTATATTGAAAATGTGGATATAAATATAGATTTTTCAAAAAAAAAGAAACTATACTTGCAATGATCTCCAATACTCTTGTAACTTATTTGCATATTCTTACTATCTGTTCTTAGTCTTACTAATACTACTATCTTATTATAATTATGTATTAAGTTATAAATGGTTTAATAAAGGTCCTAACATACTATTGACCTTTTAAAACCTGCAAACAAATTATACTAATATTGGTCAATACTGGAAAAGCGAAGTTTGTTGAAACTTATACTACATTTGTCCCTCAGGATCATATATAACATCTTTTATAAAGTTGTGTCTAATTGAAGCTATCCTAGAACATTTTGTCATTATGAGTGACCAAATATATCTTAAGTCCACTGTCACATTGTGTGACCACAAACATAAATATACATTTCCTAATGCATATAGATCTTTTAATTTTCACCTTTATATGTTAATTCTTAAACACAAACATCGCTTTATCATTTTTTTTTCACATTTGCTATTGTACTTCCTTTACTACTCTTTTCTATTAGACAACTGCATATTTATATATTTCTTATCTATCCTATCTCTTATACATACTATGCACTTAAAAAATGAGAATATTCATGAGAATATGTTTTATTTCAAGAAACTCTTATCTCTTCAAAATCAAAATGAATGTTCAAAAGATATGAGAATATGAATTTGATAAAATAAACTAACATGTTTATTTTTAAAAGAATAATAATTTGCATAAATAATTTAAAATAAATTAAATTAATTAAATTCAACAAGACTGAAGAAAATTTCATAACGTAAAATAACTTATGTAAAAATATTTCTGATGAATATTTTCTATAATTAAAACTTTTCCAAAAGCTTGTGAAATAATAACTTTCAAGAAATTTAAACTTGAAAATGTAAAATTATTTTGAATATGAAAATCTTTAAAATTCATATAATTTGAATGCTTTATGCTCATATGCTTATGCAAAGTTAGGATTTCTAAGATTATCCATAACTTGGTTAATGCTAACTTCACATTGCTTATCTCATGACATACATTTGTTTAAACAATTATGCACCTAATCAAGTAGGAAAACAATTCCTAATTCTAAATCATGAATCTACATTCCACATGTAAATTTGATTTGTACCTAAATTCTTATATATTGACCTTCCATGTGAATTCATTATTTACCTCATGAATCTTGATCTTTCTGGTTAACTAGCATGTCCATCCTCAAGGACCATGCTTATGGTTGACTGATCACCTTCTTGGACTCATGTTTGAATATAGTTAAGTTAACCTTAAAAGAATATTACAAGGCTAGTGCAGCCTTGGATGTTAGTTAAGAAAATGAAGTTGGAGTAAAATCTGTTGGACTCAATGCCATGATAATTTTCAAAGAAAAAATTGCAAAAAAATTTCATGATTAATGTTTTGAGGAACAATCATAGATGCAATTTAGTTTTTAGAAATTTAGGATGACGAATGAAGTGGAAATAAGGAAACTTTTTAGAGAAAATTTTTCCTTTCAATTCTTAACAATGGGGCAACTCACTGAAAAAGCATTAATAATAGTGTTTGCAAACAAAAATGGAATTAAACTATGAATACTCCTCTCTACATGATCTGATGAGGAACTAATGACAAAGTGACACCTAAAAAGTTGCATATATGTTTAATAAGGATGCAAACAACATAAGGCTAGATCGATAGCCCAATCCAGAAAATCTTCTCTTTCTTTGACAAGCTTGAATAAGAATTTTTTTTAGGGAGTTCTATTAGCAATTTTATAAAATCTTTGCTTGGAAAAGGATGTGTGACCCACCATTGATCATTTCCATTTTTGTTTCCTAATGTATGTGTAAAGGGCATGTTGATAGGTAGATTAATACACAACTTGGAGGATTTTTAATCTGTATCGACAAAATTGGAGCAACTTATTCCAATTTTATTGCATTATCTATATCAATTTTGTTTCCCATTAGTAGGAAATGTCATTTGTATGATGATTATTTTTTTCTTTTATTTTAGGAGATGAAAAATCAATGGGAAGTTATTTTCAATTGGTGGGGTAAAGAGTGGTTACCTAATAACTATTGTTTTTTGTATACTATAAAGATGTTTATTTAGTTTTAGAAAGGATTTAATCATTACAAACACAAAAAATTGTATATAGCTCTTTGCTACCTGTACCCTAGTGTTTGCTTTTGTAGATATTATACACAATAGTATTTGGTGGAAGCTAACTTGGATCGTTAAAGTAGCTTGAATTATGAATGGTTTTGGAACTTAGTCAATGTATTCTCCACTATCCACATAATGAACAAATACATCCTCATGATCCACACAAATCGATATGATAACACGATTATCATGAACTGATATGTCACAAACTGATGCGTTGACATGATCATATATTATGGCCTTATCTATTAGGAGAAGTCAACCAATGTTTCCTCTACATCTATAATCTAAACCCCATGAGACTATTTGGTGGTTCTGCAGAGGTATAGCACTTTCTCATTTGTTTTTGGCTTACTATATATTACTTTGAGTATTTGATGAAAATTTATGTGTGTCTTTTTTAGAAAAAAAAATTGAGTCAAGATTTGATGATATGTCATTTAGACTTATAATCCCGCTAGACAGCTATTAAGTGGTAACTACCCTTATCCTATACAAATAAGTGGTAACCATTCTTATCAACTAATGATCAGGTGGACCTAGTCAAATCCCTAATAAATAAGGATAATAACCAACATCTCCCACTTTATCCACATTTGAGCCATTTATAAAACATTCTTAGCATATACCTTTTTATACAGGAAATAGAGTATGTGACAGGATGATGCAATTTCAGGTAGTATTGGCCTATATGAAGTTACCACCATGCTAACATAAGCCACGTAATAAAATGGAGTAGTTGATCATGTCCTAAATAAATTTGTTTACACAAAATCAAAGATCCAATCCCTTATGAGCCTTATGCTCGCAATAATCCCACTAGACACATCTTAGCACTTGTGACTTATGATTATCAATTGTGCTAATTTGATAATCTCCTTAACTATGAATAACAATACTTGTGTAAAATAGCAAAAATTGTCTTAACCTACTCCTTGTACCAATCCATTTGGATTTGAGCATTTACCTAGCATAATCCACTGGGACATATCAATAATCATGTCCCTTAGATATGATACAAAGGTACAACATCTTATCCTAAGTTCATTTTATAGGTATAGATTTAAGGGCATAGTAAATTAGCGCTCACTTAGTGACAAAGAGGGAGAAAATCATGTCACTCTCCTATGTGGTCATGACAAGCACAAATGGTATGATATGTATGCTACGACAAAGCTCCCACTCAAAAGGCTATGTCATGTTTTTAATGTTGTACGATTTTCATCCAAATACTACTCAGGTATCTTACATGAGTTATATTCACCAAAAGCATTACTCCAAATGCTTTGCTCATAACTTGTTGGCTCTAAGCACATACTTAATAAAATGGCAGGATAATTCCATTATTATAATGGGTATCATCTCGAACACATTGAGGTGACTAATGTTGAACATGTCTTTCTTTCTATCTTATAGTAGGTAGCATTACCCTTTCTTGATTTAATGTTGCATAGACATTAAATGTTGACCATGTTCTAGTCTCATCCTACATGTTACTTAAACATCAGGGCGATCATTCATGTGAGTGGACTGATCTTGCTTGGTGACATGTGTATGCCTTGATAACATAACTATATGTTAAAGAATTTCTACAAGGAACATATCATTATTTCATTCCATAAATAAAAAAAATACAATATCCTTCATAGTTTAGTCAATCCTAAGCTTTCAACATGAGCTGTAAAAACATCTCTAGCAATTAGTTTAGTGAGAGGATCAACTACTACATTACTAATAAAAATATTTTGGAGAGATAATTCTCCATTCCTAATCATGTCTCGAACATAGTGAAAACGATTATCAATATGCTTTGACCTTCCATGATACTTTGGGTCCTTAGCATATGCCAATGCAGCCATGGTGTTTGAATAGATCACTACAAGCTCATTAAAAAAAAACTAAAGACTCCTAAGCGTTGCATGAATTTCTTCAACCATATGGCTTCTTGCATAGCTGCAAAGCAAGTAATGTACTCAGCCTCCATCCTTGACAATGTTATGCAAGACTATTTTTTATTGCACCAAGAAACAATTGCTTTTCCAAGCATAAATGCATAACCTATGGTAGACTTTCTCCCATCCTTGTCTCCACCTCAAATGGCATCATAATATCCTCCCAATCTCAACTCTCATTTTTTATAGCAAAGAACATAATTAGAATTACCACAAATATACCTTAATATCCTTTTGATAGCTTGCTAGAAAAATCTAGGGTAACTTTGGTAATGAATTATTAATCCAACAACAAAGTAAATGTTAGGGCGTGTACACAACATAGTATACATTAAACTCACAATTGCATTCGCATATAGAACTCTTTCCATTTTCTTCTTTAGTTTTTGGATGGTGATTTGGATTTTGCTTTTGCTATTTCTCAATTGGAGTATCAAATTTATAATATTCTGAATTTTTTTAAAACCTATTTTAGCAATGAAACAACTTTTCAAAAAAAAAACCTGAAAAAAGAAATTTGAAAATTTTCAAGAATATCAAAATTATAAATTTTTATGAAAAACCCAAAAATAGTACAAATTAATTTTTAGAAGTTCTTAAAAGATAAAAAAAAAGGTGATTAAGAAATAAAATTTATAATTTTAAAATTCTATTTTTAGAAAATTTCAAAAATTTGAAATAAGGGTTATGATATCAAATGAGCATAAAATCATAGTCATTATAAAGGGAATTAATTTAACAAATTTGTATTAAATTTTTGTAATTTTTGGAATTTGCTAAGTATGTTAAATTTAAGCTCAAATGAATGAAATAAGGAAATAGGAAAGTGTTTAACTTGCGAATAGTGAGAAGTTAATTTATTTTTCCTAAATTACCCCTCCTTCAGCCAACTCACCTTGCTTCTTAAGCCATTTTAGCACACTCACCAGCCATGTAAAATTTCTTATTTTCTTCTAATTTTTACTTTCTCTCTCTAAACCTTCATTTTCTCTCTCTTTAGGTGAACTCCTAATCTTATTTATTATTTTCTTATATGTTTACTACTAAATCCTCTCATCTTTCTCTTTATTAAAATTATGTTGACTCACTAAGTATAACTCAAGTTATGAATTTTTGAAATTTTCTATCACTATTCATGGTACTATTCAACCCGTGAATTAAACCAAATTTATTGACATTTTGGAGCTCAAATTTGTTAAATATAGCTTTATTCATGATATAAGAATCATAATTTAATCATTAATGATTAGTTAATGAGAGAAATCTATGGAAAAAGGATTAGAAGATAATATGCTATTATTTTTCATTTTGAAGAGCATAGAAGATTTTGGTAAAATAGTTGCAGTTTCTTGTGTTCAAGTTATTAAGATGAGTGATATTTATTATTCTTATGAATTATAATGTGATTCTTACTTGAGATCTATTGATTTGTAGTGCAAGTTAGTAAAAAAAATGGATTTTGTGATGATATGATGAAACTTGATATTTAAATGGACTGTTGGAATGCTAATGGGTATGAGGTTGAAATAGTTGAGTTTGTATTTGTTTATGCTTCCAAGAACATAGGATAATAAGATCCTATAGTGCGATTTTGTGTTGAAAATGGCTTCCCCTGTTTTCGATTGTTTATATGCAAAATGTGCTAATACGAATTGAATCACACCATTCTGAACTAAACCTACGATCATGCTCGTAAAAACCCATTAGTTTCTCTTGACTAATTTGAATCAAATTTTGAACTGGAATTTTACAATTCGAATCGACCAACCTTACTCTATTTTTTAATTTTGATCGAATTTGAAATTGGACTTCCTAAAAGTTTTCAAAATTTTATGAGCAAGCTCACATTTTTAACTATATTTTCCTTGAGTCAAATCAAGCCTTTCATGAATAAATTCCCAATTCTAATCACAATCATCCTTTTTTTTTTAGATTCTAATCACCATTCTGATCACATTTTCAGCAAATTTCACATTATTTGACAAATATTTACTTCTTTCTAACCTCTACCGTAATTTCCTTGAGTTATTTTCATAAAAGATAGGAGACTATAAAAATGTAATTGAAAAGTTAATACCTATGAATTGAATTATGATGTGAAAGAACTCCCAATCAATGAATTTTATAAATAAAAATTATTATGAGATAATAAAGTACAAGGATAATAATGAATGATTGTGATTGTGGAAGTGCAGATTCTATGAATAATAAATTGTAGAAAACTTGATAAGGTACATGAGATATTGAATAGGATGTAATATTGTAAGGTTATGATTGTTGTTGGAATTATAATCATTATAATAAATGATTATATGAAGCAAATATTGTTTATGTATGTGAGACATGGAATGATACATAATGCTATGAATGAATGATGAACTATACGAATTTGAAATTGATGAGATATCCATTATGAGAGTAGAATGAAAAAAATATCTAGTAGCCTTTGAGGCTTGATATGAGAATGATGGGTTATGACAAAAATATAATGAATCAAATCCTCGATTTGGGCGCTCCAATATAGTGGAGGGGCATAAGGCGGGTACTAGAGGGAAAAGGCTTAGCTTGTGTAGATTACAGCTGGAAAGGAGTAACAAAAAGGATTATAATTGAATTATGGCTATGTATTTGAATGATTTATATTGCTATTACATGAAATGTTAATACATATGATATCATGAAATTGAAATATGTGATGAATTTGAAATGTTAACACATGGCTATGAAAGCTAGAATTGGCCTAGAATAGCCCAATGTACTGAGAAATGCATATGATTTTGAAACTAATAGGTTTATCCATATAAATCTCTTTATCCAACGTTCCATTTAGGACTGTAGTCTTGACATCCATTTAGAGCAACTCTAAATCCAAATTGGCCACTATAGCAAAGATTAAGCAAATAGAGGAAATTCCCACCACAAGAGAAAAAGTATCTTCAAAGTCTATACCCTCAAATTGGGTATATCCCTTTGGTACTAATTTGGCCTCTGGTGCGAGTGTCGAGGCGCATTGAATTAGTAATTTATAAAATCGGATTACTCTACTCTACTTGTAACATAGAGCAACACCGGGTCGAACCCAAAGACCATTTGTGGATGTTATCAATCTAATTATGAGATATAAATGGGGGGGTTGGACGAAATTAAACTAACCTACACTAACATAAACCACACAGCAAAACAGAAATAAAAATAACAACAAACACACAAACAACCAACCAAGGAAACTAACTCAACTTGAGTCCAATGCCTCTTAGATCACTAAATATTCATTCAATCATTGTTAACTATAATAAGAAGCCTTAAAATGATTAATAAATCTATCCTAAGCAAGCTAGA
>JANHAO010027447.1:0-10843 GCA_026873985.1 Saraca asoca | reverse complement strand
GGAGGAGTTATATGCATTAATTACTAACTACAGTGGTGTTACATCAAACTATAAATGGAAAAGACAATGATAGGCTACAATTCGACTGTTGCTGATCATAGGTTGAGGAGGTGGGGCCCTCCTATCGGTTATAGACTCGACCTTGTAGCCGTTGCCTAGTGTTTTTTCTATCATGCAAAAAGTCCAGTATCTCTTCGCTGGGATTCCGAGCTTAGGGGACCAGTGGAACCATAACAAGCTTGGAGCTATCACAGAGGGGGGATAACAAGCTCCTATAAAGCTTGCCGGGCCGCTGGCTTGCCATGACATAGCTCACTGGGGAAGGAACTCACTGGGGTGCTTCTAGCGAACTCGAGTCCATCGCTTCCTTCTAGGCCGGTTCTCATATACAACATTATCCCCCTAACTCTTAGCTTGCACAGCGGGCTGGGAGTTGAATCTTTTCGGTTCCTAAAAAGTTGAAGTCCCCTTTTTTTTAGAACCATCGCTTCATTTCCCCAGATAACACACATTCGGTAATTATGACCGCACTAGTTGAATCTTTTTTCGAGACCATTAATGTGGGTGGTTAGGAGGGGTGATTCTGGATCCTTCGGTGAGCCGTCACCAGCTCTATATAAAGGAGGATGATTCTTCAGCCTTGTCATACTAGGAAAACATGGAGTACCCTGACAAACCATTACAGAAATTTTGGTCCATTCCGGAGGTGTGTATGGTTTGCTGCATATGCGTTTCAGAAGATTCATCTTCACCAATAACACGGGGCATTCCTGAACATACCCCAGATTGTGTCCTTCCAGTTTTGCCGTGAGGTAATTCCTTGGTCGGCCATGCCCCCGGTACTCCCTGAGTCAATCCCTTCAAGAGATGCAGGTGGTCGAGGGTATAAGGGATGCATCACTATCGTCGATTGTGCATTTGAAGGAAAGATGAGTGGCGTGCTATTCTCAAAATGTGGCCATCCACGGCCGGCCTCCCTTCTCTTTCTTTCTCTTTTTCTTTCCTTTGTTGCCCTTTTTTTTTTATTTTTTTTTGCGGGGCTTCTTTTGCTCCTCAACTAGCTTGTATTTAGAGTTCTCCAATGTGTTCTGCCTGGCTTTGTGTCTATGGCTTTTTGATGTACATACACCTCGTTGAGGTCTTTTAATGAATAAAATTGGCCCTTAAGCATTCTTTGTCTGATGCCCCCTCTTTTTTTTTTTTGCAATACACTCTGGCTTGAATCATCTGTCGAACTTTCTTGTGATTTCAAAAATAATATAAGCTGCACATTGGGGTAACATTGCTCTCAGATGGTTCCTGCAAAAATGCAAATGTAAAATTTTTTAGAATAATAAGATAGATTCACGCACAAGCCGTGGTTCGTGTAATTCTGTTAAATTCATACGAAAGTCGTAAAATGATCAGACGAGTGATCTTATGCTCCGATAAGTAAATGTGCATGAGAGCTGCAACTTAATTAGGTTCGCATGAGAGCTGCGAAGCAATTAGCGAGCGATCTTGTGCTCGAATAAGCAAATGTGCATGAGAGTTGCAACTTAATTAGGTTTACATGAGAGCTATGAAGCAATTAGTGAGCGATCTTATGCTCAGGGTGATCTTGTGCCCAAATAAAAAGATGACCGATCTTGTGGTCGGGGCGATCTTGTGCCCAAATAAAAGGTGAACGATCTTGTGGTCGAGGCGATCTTGTGCCCAAGAGTTATTTTTAAGCATCTCCATGCCTCAGCGAGCTCTCAGCTCAACTGGTGAGTTGTTTTTTAGCGTCTCCATGCCTCAGCGAGCCCTCAGCTTAACTGGTGAGTTATTTTTTAGCGTCTCCACACGTCAGCGAGCCCTCAGCTTAACTGGTGAGTTATTTTTGAGCATCTCCATTCCTCAGCGAGCCCACAGCTTAACTGGCTAAGTTTTTCGTCAATTCTTCTTCGGATTGAGCTCCGGGGGGGACTGACTAAATGGTGGATTAGAGTGCAAAGCCTTTCATAAGGTTCGCGATAAGGTGACAGCATGTAGGCTGTGCGCGTTGTTAGCATGATAAAAGAAAACTCAGTATTAGTAATTGCATTCAAAATGTTTGTATAGTTTACAAATAGATACAAGAGTTCAAAAGATCGTCCTGATAGTTGGGGACTGCTCTCGCTTGGCGTCCCATCGGGATGATCCATACTGTTGTCGGGAAGGTTGTACAACATAATCAAGCAAGCGACCTTTTTTTATGAGATCCTCAATAGTGTCTCGCAACGCCCAACATTCTGAGGTGACGTGCCTGAACTCACTATGGTATGCACAAAATTTTCCTCGATTGACTCTAGACTTGCCGGGAGTCTTCAGGGGCAGAGGTTTTCTAAAGTCTTCCTTGTCCCTCTCCATTGCAAAGATCTTGTCCTAAGCATCTGACAAGATGCTATAGGTGTTGTGGCGAGCTTGAAATAGGGGTCACTCATCCTTGCTCGTCTTTGCAGGTTAGAACTCGGGGTTATCATTCTAGCTCCCACGGTTGTTTCCTTTTTCGCTCAAAGTTGAGCCACCTATTTCGACTTTCTACGAGCCGAAGGTCTCGTTCCATCTGACTTGTTTCGCTGCTCGCTTGTAAAACTCACCTAGACTGCTCACCGGGGATTTATACAGGCTCTTAAATAGTTTTTCGTCCCTACGGAGTCCTGTTGAGATGGCAGCCAGAATAGCCTCATCTGAGGGTTTCTCTACATTATTAGCTTCATGCCTGAAGTGAGCAAGATAATCTTTCAACGCCTCCTGCTTACCCTGGAAGATTGTAGTGAGGTGGCATGAGGGCACGAGTTGCTTCTGCAATGCTTGGTATTGATCGACAAACTTTTCCTGACATTTATCCTAACTGCTGATGCTGCGAGCTGGGAGACTCTTGAACCATGCTCGAGGGACTTCACCCAGGGTAGCGACACGGCACCTGACCAAGGAACTGCAAGCTTGGAGATCCATCTGGATGTTGAACAAGTCCAGATGGTTACACGGGTCGCTGTCTCCATCATATAACGGGATGGCTAGAACTTTAAGCTTATATGGCAGGGGTTCCTCCATGATCTCTCCAGAGAGAGGGGTTTGCTCCCCAAAATGCCCTTGGTTATTTTGGGCATGAGGGTGCTCCTCCAAACTCTTAATTCTTTGAAGAAGACCTTCCATCACAATACCCAAGCCCCCCAATTCTTGGCTAGGGACTTGGTGGTCCATTTCAATGCCTTGATCGTGTCGATAACGATGCGAGGCTCACCCTGGGTTGGCCTTATCGGAATGTCCAGACTCGGGTATGGCGGATTCAGTTTTCGCTTGCACATTCTGGACTCGTGCCTGTACCAGCATTGTGACTGTCTTAGTTAGTTCTTCCATCATGTGCTCAAGTTTTTCCTGATGCTGGAGCCAGGTTTACGACCCTCCGGTGCTGTTGGTGGCGAAAATCGATTGTGCAGAATTGACCGGGAGGCTATCCATAACTATTCTAATGACGGGGGCGACAGACAAGTCTGTCGTCGAGACGTGGCCATCTAGGGTATGACATCATGTGTTAGAGGTCCTAGTGACTCTCCCTTTGGCCATTGTAGTGAAGAGTCAACCAGAACAGGTGAGATCCCCACAGACGGTGCCAAAATGTTGACGTCGAATTTTGGTCGTGCTCCAAACTCCGGCCAACGGGGGGATTCTTGTGGGATCTCAAGCCTATTTTCGGTTCGACCTATACAGGAGAGGAAATGAATTAGGATCAAAGGGGGAGTGGAGGTGAAAGTGCAAGTTTTAGCGTGGTTCGGCCAAATCCGGACGGCACCGGATCCTACATCCACGGTGAAGATTTTATTGATGTAAAGTAATTTGCAGAGTATCTACTTATAAGACACACATCCCTTTCTAACAATGTAATCCTATTTATAGAGGATGGAGGAGTTATATGCATTAATTACCAACTACAGTGGTGTTTCATCAAACTATAAATGGAAAAGACAATGATAGGCTACAATTCAGCTGTTGCTAATCATAGGTTGAGGAGGAGGGGCCCTCCTATTGGTTATAGACTCGAGCTTGTAGCCATTATCTAGTGTTTGTTCTGTCATGTAGAAAGTCTAGTATCTCTTCGCTGGGATTCTAGGCTTAGGGGACCAGCGGAATCATGATGAGCTTGGAGCTATCACAGAGGGGGTATAGTGAGCTCTTATAAAGGGGGGTGGCCGCCTTCATGACTATCCTATTGAGCCACTGTTCAGTGAGGTGTGGCTTCCCTTGACAGAGCTCGCTGGGGAAGGAACTCGCTGGGGTGCTTCTAGTGAACCTGAGTCCACTACTTCCTTCTGGGCCAATTCTCATATACAACACTTGTCTAAGAGGTTAAAGAGGGAATGAAATGTTTGTGTCAATGATCAATTATAAAATTGATTACAAAAGTCCCTTGGATTGAAGCTTTTCTTCATTATATTTCCTTTTTTCTTTGCTCATGTTTGCTTATGCTTATACAATTTGTTTAATTTTAGTTTCTAAGTAGATAATCACAAACTCCTCATTTTATACTATGAATACATAGAAATTAATCACTAGTCTCTATGGTTTTGGACTCACCGGTGCTATAAGCTTAGGTAGTTTAACATTGTCTTTGTCAATCTCGACAATCATCAAATTTTATCATCGTGGCTGGGGATTGGCTTATTAATTTTTTATATTTCCAGTTGCATTTAGCATTAGGATATTAGTACAAGTAGTAGGCTTTAATTTCAGTTCATTATCCCCTGCTATCACTCAATTTTCTTTATGCATAGTTTTTTCGTTTCAGGTTGCTAACAAGGTCAACAAAAAAAAAATTGTGTGGAATTTGGGGCTCAAATTTGGTAGGGTGCTCATTTTCAACCTTTTGATCAAAATTTGTATTATGGACCCAAAAAATTTTAGCCAAATTTATTTGTTTTGTATGATTTTTCAATTTTTTTTTACATTTTCTATATTATTTTGTTGTTTTTCTCTATTTTGTTCTTATGGTTTGTGTTTCCTTGATAAGCCTATTGGTGTATGACTTGATCCTTTCATTATTATGAGCTAGTATATGATCTAGATGAAAGAACCTTGCAAAATTTGATAAAGGAGATCAAACACTGTTATGGGCATTATTAGGATACGAGGTTCGAGCAGGGCAACATCTAGGGGGTAATGTGATCAAGCGAAGAAAGGACCCAGGGCAGAATCCAACTCCGCCAGAAAGAGACCTCGATTGCCAAATGAAAGCCACGAAGCCTCGCCATGTCGCGAAACCTAAGACGTGAAGAGTTATGACCGTGTCGCCAAAGACTGATAAGCGACCAAACGAGGATGAAGGTATCGATCCTGGAACCTTGACCCACAATCTCCTCTTTAGCCCACCGCTAGCAGATGACTGTACAAAGTCCAGTCAGCAACTTGAAACATGCCAGAAAAATTGACAGCTTAGGTCTCAAGCAATACACATCAGCTCCTCAAAAATCTGACAATGATTTGTCCAGCATTAATTGTCCGATGGCAAACATTCAATGCTATAAGTAGTGAAGGTGATCATTTTGCCGATCAAGAAAATTACGCTTGTAATCCTCTCCCTCACTATAAATAGAAGGGAAGGGATCATTATAAAAGGAGAGTTAGGAATACAGAAAACTCTGCTAGAAAAGAAAAAAAGAACTTCATGTATCCAAAATTCTCATTAGGAGAACACATTGTTAGCTGTGAGAAAGTAAGATAGCCGTTGTAATCTGGTCTAACAAGACCTTTGGATAGCAAATAACAAAAGAGTAACGTGGATGTAGGGGCCAATAAGTGGCTTTGGCTGAACCACGATAAATTCTCGGTGTTATTGTCCTTTTCTTATTTTCTTCTCAATCCTTTGCTATTCTTCTTCTCTTTTTCTCAAACATGTAGTCAGGGGTGTCGTACCAAGGAAACTAGTTGACCAGATTTTGGTGTCAACATTTTGGCGCTAGAGGAAGGGCCCACACTGCATTTTCTCATCTTTAATCTCCGAAAAGCTATGTCAGATGTGATGGCAAGAAGGAAAACCATTAGGAATATTGAGACTCTCGCTAGTCAACCAGAAGACCCGATGCAGCAGCAAGACACAACTACCCCTGTGGTAGGCCCCGAAGCCAATGATATGTGGACTTGGCAACGGCGCCAAGAGACTTTCGACAAGCGCCAGGAGGCTCTAGAGAATACCATGAAGGAGCTGGCCAACATGGTTCAGATATTGTCTCAAGTGCACACCTGAGGCACACCAGGACGGAGTGAAGCAGTTACCTCTGAGAATGAGTGCCGTCATCTGGGAACCCAACACGATTAGCAAACCAGGGTCAAATGCCAACAAACCTATTCACTTCATTCCTCAAACTCGTGATTGAGATCTAAAGTCCATCGACTTCAGGAGGATGATGAAAATGAGGAGAACGATGTTCAGGAAGAAGAGTCTCATCAAAGTGAAAGTTCAAAAAGAACCAATGGTGACAGGGAAATAGATACAACTCGACTGATTGTGAATTTGGCCCAAAGCACGGGACCTCAGATCGATGTTATCACCGGAAGTAGGAACGAAAGAATCGAAAGGTTTCTAATCATCGACCAGACCCCCAGGATCAAAAGGTCAAAGAACTACTCCAGAGAATGGAACAATTGGAAAAGAATTCCACCTCCTAAGTGAACCGCAAATCCCACAAGGGAAGAACCCCCCTCTCTCATCAAATCAAGATGGAACCTCTCCCCCGCAGGTTCAAATTTCCAAACGTTCCCCTATATGACAGGAACAGTGATCCTTATAATCACTTGGATGCTTTTAACATCCAAATGGATTTACAAACTTTCAATCCATTGGTAAAATGTCGAGTCTTCCCAGTAACCTTTAGGGAGATACCGCTGACATGGTTCAAGAGTCTCCCAGCCCGCAGTGTGAGAAGCAGGGATGAGTGTCAAACTAAGTTCCTTGACCAATATAGGGCGCTAAAAAGGCAGCTCGCCCCCTCTTGCCATTTGGCCATGATTTTTCAATGAAGGGATGAATCACTCAAGGATTACATTACGAGGTTCCGATAGGAAGTCAGAAGCGTTGACAACCAGTCAGATGAAAGTGTCCTCACTGCGATCTCTGCTGGACTTCAAAAAGACGAGAAGTTGTATGAAGACATATACAAATCCCCCGTCAAAAGTCTAGGCGAATTCTACGAACGGGCCACGAAAAAGGTCCGTTGGGAAGAGACTTTCAGCCCAAGGAAGCCAAAAAAGAAAGATGATGCAGGTACCCCTAGGGGGAAGAAAAGGAATGGGAACGAGAATGACAAAAGAGGCCAAGAGGATGGCCCAAGATGCTAAATCACAAAGAAAGTCTGAGCTGAGTCTTATCAACCTCAACATCGCTACAAAACCTACACAGCCTTATCAGACGCCCCCGACAAGATTTATGCTACGGAAAGGCAGAACAAAGACTTTGGATGGCCTCGACCTATTAGGACCCTCGTCGATAAAAGAAATTGGAACAAATTTTATGCCTATCACAGCAAGGTCGGGCATAATACGTCAGACTATTGGGCACTAAATGATGCCATCAAAGACCTGATCAAAAGAGGTCGTTTAGGAGAATACATGGCAGGAGCTCCAGGACAGAGACCCCCGCACCCCCGACAACATACGTCGCGGCACCATCAGACCCTTGAGAATGAGGGAGCATCCTCTGTGAGGACGATATTCACCATTCTTGGCGGGCCCTACATTGGCAGCATGATGAATCAATCGCGTAATCATTATGTTCGAGAAGCAGGGCGTGTCCTCCTCACCGGCCATGTACAAAATGACAGCCCTGCCAAAAAGGTGAAAGCTGTCACAAATGATATCACATTCACCAAAGAAGACACAATAGGAGTGCACTACCCACATAATGATGCCATCATCATACGGGCAAGAATAGCCAATATGGAGGTAAGGAGAATAATGTTAGATACCGGAAGCTCCATCAACGTAATGTATAAGGCGTGCTTTGATCAAATGGGTGTGCGGACAAGATAGACAGATCCATCACCAAAGCCCCTTTATGGATTCACCAGGGACGGGATACTTCCAATAGGGTGAATCAAACTCCCGCTCACCATAGGAGACACAGACTATCAAGCCACCGTCATGTTAGATTTCTTGATCATTGATTGTCCTTCAGCATACAACATGGTACTAGGATGACCCGCCATGAATGATCTTGACATGATAGTATCAACCAAGATGCTTGTTGTGAAGTTTCCTACCCTAAGCGGAATAGGGTGTGTCTGAGGGGAACAACAGGTAGCCTGCCGTTGTTACGAAGAAGCAGTAAAACTCAAGGTACAAAAAAGAAAGGCGGACATGGTCTGCGATGGATACTCCCACCCGATGAGTGAAAAAGGGGTCGCTTACGACCTTGACCCCTGAGAAATGGATGCAGGATAGACCACAGGGCCAACTGAAGATCTAGAAAAAGTGCGGATAAGTGAGAAAGATGAGGAAAGGTGCCTGAAAGTAGGAAAATTACTACCACCCGACGTAAAAACACAGTTGGTAGACTTCCTTAGGGCAAACACGGATGTTTTCGCCTGGAACCATGTGGATATGGAAGCCATTGATCCAAAGATAATGTCCCACTCACTAAACATCGACCCTCAAGCTAAGCCAGTCTGCCAGAAAAGAAGGGTAATGACCGTTGAATGCTATAGGGTGCTCAAAGAAGAGATGGACAAACTTCTGGCCAACAAATTCATTAGGGAAGCACGATATCCTACCTGGGTAGCCAATCATGTTCTCGTCAAGAAAAAGAATGGGAAGTGGAGGACATATATTGATTTTACAGATCTTAATTGAGCTTGCCCAAAAGACAGCTTCCCCCTACCGAGGATGGATTGGCTTGTCAATGCGACTACGGGACACAAACTCCTCAGCTTCATGGATGCCTACTCAGGATATAATCAGATTCCAATGGATGCGCAGGATGAAGAACATAGCTCATTTGTCACTAACCGTGGACTATACTGCTATAAAGTGATGCCCTTCGGACTCAAAAACACAGGGGCAACTTACCAGCGATTATTGAACAAAATGTTCCAAGGGCAAATCGAAAAGACAATGGAGGTTTATGTGGATGACATGCTTGTAAAGTTTAAGCAGATCGTCGATCCTGTTTGTGACTTGGATGAAATGTTTCAAATCCTGAGAAGATATCAGATGAAGCTGAACCCCCTAAAGTGCGCCTTCAGAGTAGCATCGGGTAAATTCCTCAGCTTCATGGTCAGCAACTGAGGGATCGAAGCTAACCCAGAAAAAATCAAGGCCCTCCTTGACATGCGTTCTCCCATTGGCCCCAAAGATGTCCAAAGCTTAAACGGCCAAGTCACCACCCTAAGCCAATTCATCTCAAAAGCCTCCGATAAGTGCATCCCTTTCTTCAATGTCCTCAAAAAGGCTAAAAGGTTCGAATGGACTGTGGAGTGTGAGGAAGCATTCAGGAAACTTAAAGCTTATCTCGGCTAGGCACCCCTCCTTTCCAAACCAAAACAAGGGGAGAGGTTAACTGTCTATCTCAAAGTTTCACAGTACGCCCTAAGCGCGACATTGACATGGGAAGAAGGGGCCATTCAGCTCCCCATATATTACATAAGCAAGAGGTTGTTGGATGCAAAAATAAGATATTATCCTATAGAGAAACCCACTTATTGCCTAGCCATAGCCTCGAGGAAGTTGTGACCCTATTTTCAGGCCCACAGCATCAGAGTTCTTACACAATATCCCTTGAGGCAAATTCTACAGAAGACTGATGTCCCCGGATGACTACTTAAGTGGGCAATAGAGCTCGCCTAGTAAAACATTGAATATAAGCCCAGAACAGCCATTAAAGGGTAGGCGCTGGCAGATTTTATTGCTGAGTTCATGAGACCCGTAAGGGAAGAGGCAGAGCTCTCCGAGGCCCCCTGTTGGGAACTATTCATTGATGGGTCATCCAACAACAAAAAATCTAGCGCAGGGATACTTCTCGTCAGTCCAAAAGGGCATAGAATCTTTAGAGTCTTAAGGTTTGAATTCCAAGCCACGAACAATAAGACTAAGTACAAAGCCCTGCTGGCAGGCTTACGATTGGCTAAGGTGGTGCAAGTGGAAAAACTAAAGGTATACAGTGACTTACAGCTTATCATCAGTCAAATAAGGGGCGAGTACCAAACCCACGAGCAAAGGATGGCACAGTATCTCCAAAAGGTTCGAGAATTATTAGAATCCTTCCAACAATCCAAAATTACCCAAATTCTGTGAGCCCAGAATGCTCATGCCGATGCCCTGGCTCGGTTATCCACAATAAACGAACCAAATCTCGTGAAATCAATTCCGGTAGAACACCTTTTGTCCCTGAGCATTAAACAACAAGAAGAAATCATGTTGATTGCAGACAAACCTGACTCTTGGATGAACCCCATCATTAACTTCCTAAAAAATGAGACCTTACCAGAAGACAAAATCGAGGCACGACGCCTACAGGCACGTGTGACCGGATATTGTATTTGTCACAACGTCCTTTGTAAAAGAGGATTTTCAACTCCCTTCCTAAGGTGCATTGATGGAGAAGACGGCGATGCCATTCTAAAAGAGATCCATGTGGGACATTATGGAAACCATGCTGGAGGGCTATCATTGGCACAAAAAGCCCTTCGACAGGGGTTCTACTGGCCAACCATGAAGCAGGATGCGATGAATCTCGTTAAAAAATGTGAGAAGTGCCAGAGATTCATGAAAGTGCCCCAAGTTCCACCAGCTTATTTAAAGCAAATGGTGAGCTCGTGGCCATTCGCTATTTGGGGAATAGATTTGATTGGGC
>JANHAO010027446.1:0-10892 GCA_026873985.1 Saraca asoca | reverse complement strand
TTAATATTTTTAATTAATTAATATTATATTAAAAATATTAATTTTATATAATTTTATATAAATTAATTATTTATATTAAAAATATCAAATTAATATAAAATAATATTATATATTAAATTAATATATAAAATTAAATTGAGTGGAATGTATCATTCCACCTAATTTTGGATGGAATGAATATTCCATCGTTTGATGAAATTTTGCATTCCATGAAATGTAAAATTTCATCCATTCTATCCAATCAAACCACATATTCTATCTCTTATTCCTTTTCCATTTCATCCAACCAAATACCACATAATTAGTTGATGTGCCAATAATACCCCACATATGTATATTTAAATTAAAAATTAGAGAATTAAGCTAAGCCGCAATTAGCTAAAGCTTCTGTCAATGTTACCTATTTTATCATCATCGCTCTGCCCTTCCAGCAGCGATTCCATGTGTATATGTCAGCTCTTTCCAAATGATTTTATTATAAGAAGAAGAAAATTCATCATAAGCTTCATTTTGATTTTGCTCCCTTCTATGTCACTTGATTTAAAATTTCTTTCCATATTTTCTGAAGCATAAATTGAAAGCAACAACTAACAAAAATTGAAAATATTTGGAATTTTGGATGCAATTGGGTATGGAGTTATTGATTTATATCAACAAAATAAATAAAATTCTGTCACATCACATAAAGCTTTGATCGCTAGTGCGTATGAAAAGTAGCTGCGTACGGTCCCCACTCTTCAGTTTTGGATGCACATCAGTACGCCCTATGTAACCTTAATTATCTCTCTTCCTCTTAGATAAATTCTTTCCTTCTCATTTCTTCAGCACTGAGTTTGTATTCAGTAAGCAGTTATGCAGAAGGATATCCGATTTGCTTCTCATTTCTACTGATGACAAACCCATGTGCTTCAACAATGACATGGATTGATCTGCTTGTTTTCTTCCAAATTAAGCTGTTTATGCCATTTGTGTACTAACTTGACGACTGGGCTTTAATGATGGTTATTGCAGATTTAGTATAATTCACAAAGATGAACTCCAGAGTTAGGACGACGCTGCAGCCAATGAAAGCTCCTATGGCACATGAAGAAGTAATTAAAACTTGCCATTCTTTTGTTACATTTATGCAGTATGCATTTTTGAAAAACGGTTTATACTCTACAGCAGTTTATCATTATTAAATTAGCTTTGCTTGGCTTAAGAGTTATCACCACAAAATATGGCTAGAGTTTTAATGAATAGGCTCTGCCCAAAGATCCCAGAAATCCTCAAAAAGTAAGACACGGAATACGATATTTCGAGGATGAAATAGGAAAAAGAATCATGATAGATATACTTCTCCCTGACTGTGAATCCCCTAACTGTTAGCTTCTAGGATCTGAGTTTTGCTCTTTGGATATTTCATTTTATTGCATAGGGCGATACTAATCTCTTTGCTTTCAATGAAAAGGCAGAGACTCGGGGAAGCTTGGGAGGGGACAACGCTAAAGCAGCTAAAGATCACAAAGCCTCGACCAGAGAAAGAAAACTGGCTTTGCAAAAAGATGTACTACATTTTTCTATTTTCCATTTTATATCTTTTCTGGGTTTCATTTTCTTCTCTCTTGTTCATTACTGAGCTTGAAGACAATGGGCAGGTTGATAAACTGAAGAAGAAGCTTAGGCATGAAGAGAACATTCACAGGGCACTGGAGAGAGCTTTCAACAGACCTTTGGGAGCTCTGCCTCATCTTCCTCCTTATCTCCCTCCTAGCGTCAGTAATTATGTTCCCTTTCTACTGCTTATTTCTTTTTTTGTCATCTTCCGAATTACTAACAAAGAAAACCAGCATGCTACCAATCAGAAACCTGTTCCAAAGACTTGACTGCCTAATTTTGACTCGTTTGATATGTAGATTCTATCCCTTCTGGCTGAAGTGGCAGTTTTGGAAGAGGAAATTGTTAGGCTTGAAGAGCAGGTTGTGTGTTTCAGGCAGGACTTGTACCAGGAAGCTGTCTACATGTCATCCTCCAAGAGTAGAGTGGAACATTCAGGTCATCCAAAAAATGCTGATCCAATCGAAAATCATAAGCTGGATAATTTGAATTTGAATTCTGTTTCCCGAACAGTGAGTAATCCAGCAACACCTGCAACTACACCTACAAAAACAATTCACGGTGAGCATTATGTTTCATTGATTCAGCTCAAGTTTTCTCATTTTAGAGTATGAATTTCCTAAATGGAATTCTCATTGCTTGTGCCTCTTGATTGTATTTCCAGAAGATAAAAGTGGAAAAGAGAATCAATCATGCATGAATTCTTCCAAGATCAGCAAGCAATCTTCAACTAAAGGCCAAACAATTAGAACCCCAATTAAGAAACTTCCTAAACGATGGTATGCTTCAATTGGGCAGGTATGTGTAGAAATGATATTAAGTCATGTGTAGAATTGGGAGAAATAATTTTTTGCGCTCAAGGCAATTGAGCTTTTGAAATGTACAGCAGGAACTAAGGGTGAATGAACAGCCAATTGCAGAAGCAACGAATCCTAGTTCGCATGAAAATCCACCAGGGGATGACAGCCCAAATATCATCTCAGAAAATATCCTGAAGTGCTTATCAAGCATTCTCTTAAGAATGAGTTCAGTGAAGAATCCAGGTTCTGCAAACGAAGAAACAGAACTTTGGGATCCTTACGGTATCTGTTTGGAATTTGGAAAGAGGGACGGTGGTCCATACAAGCAATTATGTGCAATTGAAGTTGAATCTTTCAATCCAAACCGAACTGCAAATTCTCTGTTTCTGCTGCGTCGGTTGAAGTTTGTTGTCTTCTATTCAAATTAAAATGCCGGTTACTTTTTCCATGACATTGTTTGTGATAAAAATTCTAAACTAAAGTATTCTGATTTCCCAAAATTTGCAGACTTCTTTTAAGGAAACTTGCATCTATCAACTTAGAGAAACTTACCCATCAGGAGAAGCTTGCATTCTGGATCAACATCTATAACTCCTGTATGATGAATGTATGTCAGTTATGTCCATTAGAAAAACATTTGAGATCCTTATACTTGGTACTTCTTTATTTTGATTCTTATTAACTCCCCCTTCTTGCTTGCTTAGTTGTTTTTTCTTTATGTTGTTTTATTCCTGGTTTTTGCTGTTTTCCTGTCTAATATCAGCAATAGTGTATCTCATGTGGTTCACATAATTCTCTTAACCATTTAAAACAGAAGGCATTTACATTTCTATTTTGCTTCAGGCTATCATCGAGAACGGAATACCGGAGAGTCCTGAGATGTTTGTTGCGCTGATGCGGGAGGTATGGATTATGGAATGGTTTAAAGTTTGTTTCTCCTGGTATGTTTTCAGTTGACTGTAACATAGTACTGGTGAGCTTAAGAATTTACAGTCTTTAATTTCTTGTTACCCAGGCAACAATTAATGTGGGTGGACACTTGCTAAGTGCAACAACAATAGAACATTGCATCCTAAGACTTCCTTATCACTTGAAATCCGTGAGTCCTGTATATTTTTACTGTAGCTGTTCATGAGTGGGTGATATGGTTTTCCACCAAGTTTCTTACTGAAACGTTCCATTCAGACATTTTCAAAAGGAAGCAAAAATCATGAAATGACAGCAAGAAGCATATTTGGATTGGAATTGTCAGAGCCTCTAGTGACATTTGCGCTCTCCTGTGGAACTTGGTCCTCTCCTGCTGTAAGTTTATGTGTAGTTTAGACAGAATTTGTAGCTGTGAAATCAATTCCACCGCTGTTTATAAGGCCTAATTTTTATTCTAGAATTTTATAAATGGCATATTTTCTCATTTTATGTTGAAAGAAATGATTGCTCTGTTTGTGACTTTATGTAGTGATTGATAAACAGTGTCAAATACAGGTGAGAGTGTACACGGCATCCCAAGTTGAGAATGAACTGGAAATGGCAAAAAGAGAGTATATACGGGAAGCAGTTGGAATATCAACATCCAAGTTTGCCATCCCAAAACTGCTGGATTGGTATTTATTGGACTTTGCAAAAGACCTGGAATCATTGCTGGATTGGATCTGCCTCCAATTACCAAGTGAATTAGGCAAAGAAGCCTTCAAATTTCTCGAGAAAAGAAAATCACAGCCCCTCTCACAATTTGTCCAAATTATGCCTTTTGAGTTCAGTTTTAGATATCTTTTATGCACATGATTGGTTTCAGTTTTCTGCACATAGTCATATAACAATTTTGTATACAAAGACGCGGATCATACAAATAAAGATTGTAAATGATTATATATTCTACCGTTGGTGGGTATATAAATGTTTTAATATTCCATCTTCTCAACTTAAAAAAGGCAGCACTATCCTAGTGAGTTGCACAACAAATAGACGGCTAACTACATTGAAAATGAAGCCATGGAGTATATTAATTCATTTGCACATAAACTATTGAAACACAAATCTAGTCAACTAAAGTCCGAAGTCCCAAATTGCAAATTGAAAGTGTAAAATAACAAGAGAGAGAGAGAGAGAGAGGACAAGAAGACAACAGAAGTTTTTAACATAATTTGGCCAAAATCAATGCTTACGTCCATGTTTGTTCATTTCTTTGTATATTTTGGTAGATAATAATATATGTTGGTTGTCTTTCTACTATACAATGATTTCAACCCCTTTTGTAATGGCTGTGGTGTTACAATTTGAATGCAATGAATCATGAATTGATTACATTCTATAACGGACAATATTTGATTTGGGAAAACGTGCTTCGAGTTTCGGGCTAGACCTCATCCTTAACGACCTAAAACTACACGTAAGATTGTTTTGACACTTGTTGACTAACGATCTAAGTTCACATTTAGTGATCTAATAACTTGTTCTAGTGACCTCAACTTGGATGAGCTAAGCCCTTATCAACTGGGCTTGTCTATTGAGCTTTTATTAGCCCATTTGTATGGCTCTAAAAATACTTACAACATTAGCCCCCAGCTCTTAGTGTAATCTGCAGATTAGGATATGTAGTTTGCTGATAAAGGCTAACGATTGTGATCTGCTATGCCGTCGTTTAGACTTCTATCCCATCACTCTATTTGTGCTATCATTACCATTATTTAATGTGCATGTTCTTTCACAATCGTCAGAGTTGTGATGACTAAGCCTTGTTATTCGCTAGACCATCAGATCAAGGGCAACTGATCGGTCTCTAGATTTAACAGTGAGGCTATGTTAGTTATATAAGGTGAGAGAAAGCCTTTTTTCCTTCTTACTTGTCATTTTTTAAACCTAGCATTATACTTCTTACTTTTCTCTCAAACTCAAAAACACTCGCCACCATTTTTTGCTCCTTTGCTTCGCCAAGTTTGTAATAGAGTACTTCAGATTCGGGATGCCAAAAACCAATCTTGCACATCATTCTCTTCTCAGAACTCCTCTCACACATTAATATAGTAAGTTTTCTCTGCACACCCTTGACTTTAAGCTTCTGTTTTTCACGAATGCCTAGCTCTATGAGTTTGTAATATCTTGATGCTTGGAGAATTTAGTAGTGTGTGCCTATTAGTTGCTAAGAAATTTGGCATGTTGGTTGATTCTATTGAATGCTTATTTGCACACCTTTTGTTGTTTGTGGAAGCTGGCATGCAATCTATTTAACAAAATGCTTGTAGGTTTTAGGGTCGTAGACTGTCGAATTTAGCTTTCTACCTATTTCCCAATTTTAGCGTCCTAATGGGCTCATTGGTCAAGTCCCCCATGTCTCCAATGGTCTGGGTCTTAGGTGTGGTGATATGAGGTATGTATAACCTACTACATAGGAAATTCCCTATTAGAAGCCTTAGCTTTTAGGTATGTTCTACTTGCAACGACTTGATTGTTCCCTCTCTTGTGTAGATGTCTGCAGTTCATAAGCGTCGTGGTCACCAAGAAGGGAGTGTTGACGTTCTTGACTCTCTAGTTAGATGTGAGGAACAGGTGCGTGTCATAAAAAAAATAGCCTTTGGGAATGGCAAAATCGCTGAGGAGTTCATGGCTCATTTTGGCCCTATAAAGGGTCAACAGGCCACTGGGAGATAGAGGTCTCCTGCTTGCATGGTGTTTACACACCATGCTTCAACCATTAAGCTTGACGAGCTTAGGGGAATAGCTCAAACTTACCGCTTCCTTAAGGGCTACCGCATCATGGCACCCTCATTTGATGACCATGTAGCTTATCCTACTCCCGAGTTCGTTGCCATTAACATTCATCACTTTGACATTGGGCTTATGTTCCCAATTCACCCTTATATGGTTGTTTTGTTGAATAAATTAAAACTTTGCCCCTTCCAACTTACATCAAACTCTTACTCCTAACTCAACTCTCTTGCACTTTTTTATCTTAGGAATAACGTCCTACCTCTTTCTGCAAGGGTTCTCTGCTATCTTTATTATATTAAGGGCACAAATCAGCGAAATGGGATATAATACCTCACAACTTACCAGGCTAAACATAAGAGAATCTTGCCCTAGGGTAATACAAAGGACAAATCCAATGTAGGGAGCTATGAAACCCATTGGTTTTATATTTCCTACACATCCCTTCATCATCTTCGCAACTTCGGGTTCGTCCTCGCTCCTGGTAGGTGAACTGAAGACATGTGAGCATGCATGAGTTCATATACTTATTTTATTCTAGGTTTAACATTCTATTTCATTTTACAGACGAAGCTGGTAAGGACAAGCCAGTATTAGGGGCAGAAGAGCTTGAAGTGCTTTGCCAATTTGCTGTTGTGGATGACCTCAAGTTCGACAAGAACCTCCTATGCTCTCACAAGCTCGCTCCGACTTTGAACGTTGAACTCCTTGACAACACTGAAGATAACAAAGCTCATAAAGTTAAGGTGGTTGGCTAAGCAAACTTTCAATAGTACTCAGATATGGTGAGGCTCAACCTTGTCATGCCACTAACCCCTCTTTCTGCACAGTCTGCTGACTCTGCTGCTGTCATGACCACATCAGTTCCTACTGTGGCTATAGCCCCTACTACTGCAAGTCAATCTTCTTCCTTGGTAGTAGCAATAGGGACCTTTCAAGCACTAGTTCCCACTTCCCAGCCTAAGGTGGTCAAGGTTGTAGACAAGTTGGTGAGAGCTCCCATCAAGAAAGGAAAGTGCCCATCTGAGGTCCCTGCCAAGAAGCAAAAAATTGGACAAAGGGAAGAAAGCGGTTACCATAATAGAACAAGTGACACTTGAGGTCATGACCTAAGAGCAACCTAACAACCTTAGCCCAGAGGCAGGGGAGTATTACGACTTCCTCTGGCAGAACATAGACATGATCCTAAGGACCCACACTAGGCTATTGGAATCAAAGCAGATGTTTGGTGAGGGCTTGATAGGCTATATAGTTCGTCATGGTATAGTAGTAAGTTAAGTTCTTTCACTTTGGTTATTTTGCCTTCTTGTAAGCTAACTTAACCGTTTAGTTTATTGGAGTGTATTGAGGACAATAAAGCTGAGGGACGAGCTCTTAGCTTAAGAGGGGGATGAGAAAGCTTAAGGGTGACCTAGCCGCCATGACCACTGAGGTGTTGGAGCTGAAAGATAAAATGCAAATACTTAAAACCCAGCTGAGAAATACCAAGCTCGCCAAGAAAGAAACCGAGGAAACTCTACCTCACGAAGTGGCAAATCGTGAAGCTATCACATCCAACCTTACTTCAAATCTTAAGAAGGTTGTTGACAAATTATCAATAGTGAAGGACGAGCTAGACGTGGTGATACGATAAGCTAAGGTTGCTAAGAGGGAGAATGATGCGACCAGGAATGAGGTTGCTCTAGCAAGAGAGGAGATCGCTCGAGCCAGGGCAGAGACCACTACACTGGTCATGAAAGTGGAAGAAGATATGATGTCTAAAACCACCGTCGGCTTCTTATACACCTTGTGGAAAGAGCACCCGAAGATAGACTTCTCTTTTTTTGATGGGGATGTTCATAAGGCTATTAAAGGCTTCAAGGAAGCCATGAAGGTAGCTTTCCCAACTAAGGGTGTAGGGGCCGCAGGTGGAGTTGCTCCTGCTCAGGGCACGTAGGTCGCTAGTGGAGTTACTAATGACCAAATGATGGACGACCTGCTTACCCCATATGTTGACCTTCCAGCCTACTAGAGTACAACTCCTTAGGACTAGTCTTCCTCTTAGGTCACAAATGCTGCAATCTAAACAAGCTCCTCTTGTAATCTTAAGTTTCCTTTTTTGAATTTTCATATGTACATTTACCTTATTGAGTGAGGTTTTTGATGAACTTCTGCTTTCATAATTTTCTTGCTTTATAAGTTTCAATAGTACTCAACTTCACCAAGTTAATGTCAAGTTGAATGCTTAGTAGGTTGTAGACAATAACACAAAGGTTGACATGAATGCACCTTAGCTCGCAAACCATGGTTTAATAAATATTAGCCAAGTTGAATGCCCAATAGGTCACAAACAATAACATATAAGTTGACATGAATGGAGCTTAGCTAGCAAATCATGGCTTAATAAATATTAGTCAAGTTGAATGCCTAGTAGGTCATAAACAATAACATATAGGCTAACATGTATGCACCTCAGCTAGTAAACCAGGACTCTGGGTTTGAACCGAGATGAATGCTTAGTAAGCCACAAACAACTATTCTCAGGTTGATTTGAATGGGCCCCAGCTAGTAGACTACAACTTTTTTTACCCTGAGAATAGCTCCCTTCTTGTATAATACTTTGTTGAAAATTCATTCAAAAATTAGTAAACACAGACGTAAAAATTTGAGGACAAATTTGGATGTTTTTAGTAATATCTGAATAACATTACAGAATTATGAATATGGTTCTCACTGCAGATGCCTGCTCTTGATTAGGAGCTCACTATGGCTGTTGTTATACTGGTTATTGGGGCTACTAAGGTTGTTGTCCTGTAGGTCGTACCACATAGTCTCTCAAGCAATTTCTCTTGATCAAATCCTCAACCGTATCTTTGAGCACCTAGCAATTGAATTATCATGCCTGACTTCATTGCGGTAGGCACTAAACTTGTCCTTGTTTCTAAACCTATTGGAAGTCCTTATGGGATTGGGCTTCCTAATGTTCTCTCTATTCTTCTCCATCGCAAATATCCTATCCTGAGTGTTTGATAGGATGTTGTAGCTATCATGGTGACCTTGACGCTAAGGTCGCTCATCCTTGACCTTCTTTGCAACTTGATTTTTAGAGCAATCCTTTTAACTCTCCTTGTCATTCTGGCCATTGTTCTGCTAGGTTTGTTCTACCCAAGAGGCCGAAAACTTCAAAAATTTTCCAAGGAAGAACACAGCCATGGCCAAACAAACCCACCAAGATCCCGTTGGATTGAGGCTTTAATGTGTCACATACATCAAATTAAAAGTAAAAGGAAACAAGACTAACCTTGAATCTAGCTCCAAAGCAGCGGAATTGGCCGAAGGGGGTTGTCATCAAAGGAGCCCAAATGTTCTCCCTCCACTAGTATCCACGTCGGAGACAAGCACCAAATGGCCTCTACAGCTCCTGTACTTGTGCTAGCAAGCTCTGAGAAGCTGGATGGACCAAGAAGAATGGCCGAACGCCGCCGAAACATTTTCGGCCACCTTCCTCCCTTTGGTGGTTTGGTTCTTAACCAAAACCATGGAGAACTTTTCTCCTTCTCTTACTAAAACTCTTTCAGTAACTCCAAAGGGAAAAGGATCCGAAAACACCAAAACACCTTTTGGTTTTTCTTCTCCTTTTTAGTTTGGATGCCGCCGAACCCCAGCTCCTCCTCTTTCAGCCTCACAGCCTCTTGCACATACAGCCAAATATTTTCTGCCAAAGCCAAGGAAGAAGAAGAGCAGCCAAAACGGTGTCATTTTGGCCAACCCTTTAATGGCCAAAATGGCGTCGTTTTAATGGGCTGAATAAAATATTTTCAATATTTGCAAATCAACCCCTATAGTTTCTATAAACTACATTTCGGCCCTAGCAATTTTACCAAATTATATTTTGGTCCCTAAACATCAAATATGTCCAAACTTTGGCCATATTATTCTCTGTTATGCGTGTGACCCAGTAAGTCTCTGAAATGTTAGCAAAAGTCTAAAATGTCCTTCAAACCCTTTGAAGGCATATAAAATTAATCCAATTAATTTTCTGATCAATTTCTTTAAATTAATCATCCATGGACTTTAACCTATAAGCGGACTCTAGCAAGCCATTATAGCTACCCAATTTTTTACGGAGTCAACAATGATGACAAGCCTGTCTGTGGCTGATCTCAGTGTACATCACCATGCACACCATGCATGATACAATCCCTTCATTACCTATATCCAATCAGTCAGAGGTAGGGATACCAGTCAACCTCTATAACCAATCATAGTTTCTTAACCTCGTGAATTATTTGACTCAAATGAATCTGAGCACTCAAATCCTATTTGAGTCTCAATTCTACCTCGCGTAAGGATTTACTAAGTCAAACCAATTCATTGAGTGGCCATGGATATCAACTTCGAATAGTGGTAATGAATCCTATCTTGATTAGGCAATGCCTAACTACATTTCTAGAAATATCTAACACAAGCCTTTATTGTTCCTCATGGCTAGAGTCACGTTTGACTTGATCAAAGCATAACTTTCCATGTAAAAGACATCCCATAATCTCAAGTCAAAGGATCAGTCATGCGATCACCACTGGAGATTAACTGTTGATGCAACTCCATATAGTATCTCCAAGTGAGTCAGACAAGATCACGATCACCAGTTATATTTCTCTAAACTAATTAGATCGTGTCCATGTGTATATTTAGATGTAACTCACTTACATCTCAGCTTGTGAGGTCAACTGTTCATCATATGAGAAACACCCCAGCGTCTAGTCTCAACAGATCTAATAATGCCCAGTTATCATATCTCGATTAGTGTCATTT
>JANHAO010027445.1:0-10843 GCA_026873985.1 Saraca asoca | reverse complement strand
TGAATATCATGATTTTCATTTATCAAATAGTATGATTTCAATGAATATGGTTTTCATATGTAAATTGAGCATATGACTGTAAAACGGGTAAGAATCTTTTCATGGCAGTATGTTCATATATATATATATATGCATATTTATATATTTTCAAATATGATTTTTAAATGGGATTTTTGGGTAATTACGGATTTGTTTACTCACTGAGTTTCATTGAGACTCACTCCTCTCTTTTCTATGTTTTTCAGATTTAGAAGCCTCTCTAGATTCCCATCCAATGGACCCTTCCGCGGAGATTAAAAGGTATAAATGGTGATGTGATATGGCAGTTGGATAGGTTTGCATATGTCATATATGTTGTCTGGATACCCAGTAGGATGTGATTTATATAGCCTGGGCCACTGCGCATCTATTATTTAATGTGCCCGAGTGTCCAGAAAATAGAGGAAATTCTGTCAAATTTTTGGTAGAAATAATAAATTTATATTATTTGATTAATGAAAATTTTGTGCACTGGTATTATGTTGTGTTACATGGTAAGGCTTGTAGGGGATTTCCTGAAGGAAAGAGGTTCCTAACGGTAACCTTCTACGCTGGTCTTGTGCCCGGGATTAGGGCGTGACAAGAGGTGACCCTTATGATCATTTGGATGCTTTTAACATCCAAATGGACCTTCAAACTAGCAACTCCCTAGTTAAATGTCGGGTCTTTCTGGCTATTCTCGGGGACGTGCAATGGGCATGGTTCAAGAGTCTTCCAGCTCGCAACATCAATAACTGGGAAGAATGTCAGGATAAATTTATCGACCAATATGGGGCTCTTAAGAAGCAGCTTGCGCCATCTTGCCACGTGGCAATGATCTTCCAAAGAAAAGACGAGTCATTGAAAGACTATATTATTAGATTTTGATGTGAGATCAACAACGCAGAAAGCCCTTCCTATGATAGCATCTTGATGATAATCTTGATAGGACTGCGCAGGGATGGAAAACTGTATGAGAGCATATACAAATCTCTGGTGAAGAACTTGAGAGAGTTCTACGAGCAAGCTATGAAAGAAATCTGATGGGAAGAAACCTTTGGTTCAAATTTGGACAGAAGAACAAAGCTAATAGTTCAGTTCCTTGTAGGGATGGAAAAAAAGGTAATCACAGCAAGGGTGGAATAGACCAAGTCAACAATATGGGTATTCAACTCACAAAGAGAGTTAGGATAGAACGATTTGAGCCCCAAGGCCGCTATGACAACTATAGCATCCTATCTGACACCCCAAAAAGAATATACGTCATAGAGAAGCACAAAGAAAATCTCAGGAGACCTAGACCCCTACTGACCCCCTTGAAGTATAGAGATTCAAAAAGATTTTGTGTCTATCACAATGATATTGGGCACACCACCTCCAAATGCAAATATCTTAAGGATACGATCAAGGACCTCATCCAGAGAGGTTGCCTAAAAGATTATATGGTATAACCGACAAACCAATGATCCCCATAATGCACAGCATGCCTCACCCCGATGCCGAGCAAGAATAAACAGTAGTGGTTAGGACCATTTACACGATCTATGGAGGGTTGCACATCGTAAGGGCCTCATGCAGCTTGCAAGACTGATATGTGCAGAACGCGAGTTATGTCTTATCAGTGGGTAGTGAATCTATTAGACCCATCAAGAAAGCAAGAGCAACTTCCAAGTGCATCACTTTCGTGGATGACGACAAATGGGGAGTCCAAGCCCCCCATAACGATGCCATAGTCATCAGGGCCAAGGTTGGCAATGCCGAGGTGCAGAGAATTATTCTAGATACCGGCAGCTCGGTCAATTCATGTACAAGAAATGTTTCAATGAGATGGAATTGACTTGGAGTGACCTCGAGTCTTCACTTGATCCTCTCTTCAATTTCACCGATGATAAGGTATTTTCCATGGGACGAGTTAGGCTTCCTGTCACTTTAGGGGATAAGGACGATCAATCAACCATTCTAGTAGATTTCTTGGTTATGGATTGCCCCTCAGCCTATAATATAATCCTAGGACGACCAACGATGAATGACTTCAACCTGGTCATGTCCATGAGAATGTTAACAATCTAATTCCTAACCTCGAATGGGGTCAGGTGCGTATGAGGCGAGTAATACGCTGCCCGGGTGGTGTTACGAGGATGACATCAAACTCGAGGAAAAAGGCAGAAGAATGGATGCAACCCCTAATGAAGAGCCCTAAGCCCTGAATTCGATCGAAATTAGTCACGACCTCGACCCACGCAATTGGGAGATGGACAAGAAGACCAGACCCATTGAAGAGCTCGAGGAGGTAGGAGTTAGTGTGCTAGACGGTCAGAGGCGTCTCAAGCTCGGGAAAGGCCTGCCCTCTGATGTGAAAGACTAGTTGATAGAATTCTTCAAGGAAAATTTAGATGTCTTCGCTTGGAGTCACAAGGACATGGTGGGAATTGACCCAAAGATTGCATTGCATAAACTAAATGTCGACCGTCATCATCAATCAGTCAGCCAGAAAATGAGACCTTTAACCACGGAGCAATCCCGTGCCCTGAAGGAACAAGTGGATAAGCTGTTAGCAAACAAATTCATCTGAGAGGCTCACTACCTAGTCTGGGTAGCCAACCCTGTCTTGGTCAGAAAGAAGGACAAAAAATGGAGAATATGCATCGATTTCACAGATCTGAATAAAACCTGTCCAAAAGATAGCTTCACCTTACCGAGGATCGACTAGCTCGTTGATGCAATAGCCGGGCATCGACTCCTCAGCTTCATGGATGCATACTCTGGATATAACCAAATGCCCATGGAACCGCAGGACGAGGAACATACCTCGTTCATTACAGATTAAGGAATGTACTGCTATAAGGTGATGCCTTTTAGACTCAAAAATGCTGAGATGACCTATCAACGGCTAGTCAATATGATGTTCAAAGAACAAATCAGGAAGACTATGGAAGTCTATGTAGATGATATGCTGGTGAAGTCCAGATAGGTCTTGGATCATGTAAGTGACCTAGATGAAATGTTCCGGATCCTACAAAAATATCGGATGAAGTTAAATCCGCTCAAATGTGCATTTGGAGTGTCCTCAGGAAAGTTTCTAGGGTTCATGGTGAATGATCAAGGAATAGAGGCAAACCTTGAGAAAATCAAAGCACTAATTGACATGAGGTCGCCAAGTGGAGTCAAAGACGTTCAGAGCTTAACTGACTGGATCACGGCCCTCAGTAGATTCATCTCAAAGGCAACAGATAGATGTTTACCATTCTTTGAAGCCTTGAGAAAAGCAAGGCACTTTGAATGGACAGAGGAATACGAAGCCGCATTCATACGCTTAAAAGAATATATAGGTTGAGCCCCACTCCTATCTAAACCATGGGAAGGCGACACACTGATCCTATATCTGGGAGTATCTCAACATGCCATCAATGTGCCCTTGTCTATGAGGAGAATGGAGCACAATTCCCCATTTACTATGTGAGTAAAAGGTTGGTGAATGCTGAGGAAAACTATACTCCCATGGAGAAGCTAGTTTATGGCCTTGTTGTTGCATCAAGAAAATTATGACCTTACTTCCAGGCCCATTCCATTGAAGTTCCAACTCGATATCCTCTAAAATAGACCCTCCAAAAGGCAGATGCTTTAGGTTGTTTGCTTAAGTGGGCAGTTAAGTTCACTTAGTTTGACATTCACTATAAGTCAAGGCTGACGATTAAGGGGCAAGCCCTGGCTGACTTCATAGCTGAATTCACTGGACCTGTGAGGAAAGAGGTAGAAACCTCGGAAGAACTATGGTGGGAGCTTTACATAGACGGGTTTTTGTGCGAGCATAAGGTAGGAGCAGGAATCCTATTAATTAGCCTAGAAGGACACAAAATCCTCTATGCCTTGAGACTTGAATTTTGAGCTACCAGCAATGAGGCAAAATATAAGGCACTCCTCGTAGGACTTCGCCTCATAAACGAGGTGTGAGCTGAAAACCTAAAGGTCTTCAATGACTATCAATTAATTGTTTATCATGTAAAAAAGGGAATACCAAGCAAAAGGACCAAAGATGACTATTTATCTATAAAGGCCCAAGAATTACTCTACATATTTCAAAAATATGAAATCAGCTAAGTCCTTCGAGCTCAGAACGTGCATACGAATGCACTAGACCGTTTGGCCGTGGTAAGGGACATGGAATTTTTGGGCATGATACTGGTGGAAGTGCTTTTGTTTCCCAGCATTGAGCAGAAAGACACTGTAATGTTGACTGCTGTGGCATATGACTCATGGATGAACCCCATCTTAAAATATCTACAACATGGCAAACTTCTGGAAGACAAGTTAGAAACATGCCGCATACAGTTCCAAACTGCTAAATATTGTATCATAGACGGCATGCTTTATCGGAAGGGCCTCTCGGCCTCGCTACTCTGATGTATCGACAGCCCCGATTGTGATTTTATCTTGAAAGAAATATACATTGGACATTGTGGAAACCATACTGGGGGGCTATCCCTGGCTCAGAAGGCCCTCCCATAAGGTTTCTTCTGGCCAACCATGAAACAGGACGTGGTCAACCTTGTCAAGAGGTGTGATAAATGCCAAAGATTCACCACAATTCCCTAAGCTCCCCTAGCTTGCCTCTGACAAATGATCAGCCCTTGACCTTTCACGATATAGGGGATTGATTTGATAGGATCCCTTCCACCAGGTTATGGAAATTGTAAGTATATCATAGTAGCGGTAGATTACTTCACTAAATGGGCAGAAACAAAAGAGTTGGCACAGATTTCTTCCTCACAAATCGAGAAATTTGTTTGGAATAACATTATCTGCCTATTCGGTGTTCCCTAGCAAATGGTGTCTGATAATGGGACTCAATTCTCCAATGAGTAGTTCATCCAATTCTATGATGACCTTGGAATCTTGAAAAGTTTTTCATCTGTAGACTACCTTCAAACTAATGGGCAAGTAGAGGCAGTAAATAAAATTATTAAGCAAATCTTGAAGAAGAAGCTAGAAGCAAGAAAGGGATGGGTAGATGAATTGCCAAAAATGCTATGGGCTTATCGCATAACAACATGTAGCACCACAGGGGAAACCTCTTTCTCGATGGTCTATGGAACCAAAGCAATGGTGCCGATGGAATTCGAGGTGACCTCACATTGGAGAGCTATTTTCAACACAGAGGAAAATGACTAACTACTCGCTACGAGTCTTGGTGTCATTGAAGAAAAAAGAGACGAAGCACGTCTGAGGATCGTGACCTACCAACAAAGGGTTGCACGATATTTTAATCAGAAAGTACGAGCTCGGAGTTTTAAATTGAGTGATCTCATTCTATGCGTCGTCTAACCAGGAAGCTGTAATCCCCGAGAGGGAATGTTGGGTCCTAATTGGGAAGGACCATACATCATAAAAGAAAGATTAAAGACTAGAGGGTACCGCCTTGCTAACCTTAAAGGGACAAAATTCCCCCAAACTTGGAATGCCGAACATCTCCAGCCTTACTATCAGTAGAGTGAATTTAGGCTTTGCTAATTTGTAACTATTCATGGACGTTTCGAATTAGAGAAACCTCTTTTCAAATTGGCATACTCCTCAATGTTGTTTTAGCAATGTCTGCTGTTATTTAAGATCATGAGACAATGACTACAAAAAATAAACTGCCTAGCAGCATTGTGGACCTCGCATCCCATGATTTAACATAACCTAGAGGGTTATGAACAGGTCACAAGTCAAACTAAAAGAGAGAGAGAGAGAGAGAAGGAGAAGATTTATATAGAATTGAAAGTTATGATAAAGATGTCTCAGTTACAAATTAAGGAAGCTCAAGAACGAGAGGAAAAAATAAAAATTATCAAGGCAATACATTGCGAGAAGCCTCCAAGCCAAGAGGACCCTGGGCATCTGGGGGGCTTGAGAGCGTTGCGGGCGGATTCTCTGCGACTTGTCCTTCGAGCCTTTTTGTGGTTATCTCCCTTACAAGCGAAGTAATTTCAGCCTGTATCACACTCTCACCAGGAAGACCATCCACAACCTCAGCGCCTAGAGAAGGGGTTGTCTTAGCACTTTTAATAAAACCCTGGATGATATCTATGATTTTCCTGCCAAAGAAGGAAAAGTCAAGGTCTGGACGATTTAACCACAGGGTATACATGAAGCTATTGATAGTATGAGCAACCGCTGCCTCTTGAGCCTAATTGACCATAGTGGAAGTCTCCTCTGTGACTTTGGCGGCCTCCGCTTCAGTATGAGCAGCCCTCTCTTTAGTTTGCTTAGAAGCTTTCCCATATCGCTTAACCGCCTCTTCAGCCCGCTTCGCTCTCTCTGTAGCACGATCCATCCTCTCTTGGGCAGCATTAAGCCATTTCTGAAAACTCTCGACCCCCTGAGTCAGAGAAAGTATGTCCCCCTACTCATTTGAAGTTTGTTGTGGGCCCTACTTAACTTTGAAGTAAGGTCGACTATCTCACGAGCAAAGGACTCCTCAGCCCTCTTCACTACTGCATTGGCTCCTTGTAGTTAGATTTTAACATTCTCTAACTTCTTTTTTAGCTCTGTCACCTCATTGGTAGCCGCAATCAGAATGGCCTTGAGCTGATGCTTCTTCCCTTCCTAGCTTAGACACTCGTTCTTCTACTTGACATCCTCTAAGGCCCCCTGGAGAAAATGATAAGAGGTCAGAACACAAGCAAAAACTAGAAAGGACAAAAAAGAAAAAGAATGATACTAACCAGTAAGCAATGGCTGGCCAAGACCTCCATCAGGACGCTGCTTCAAATCCTATCATCCTCTAAAGACACAATGTTAGCCCCCATAATTTGGCCCACATTGCCATGAATGATATTATAGAGGGCAAGGGACTTGGCCCCCAATGCTTCAGCCAGATGCTCTACAATGCTCTCGAGCTACATCGACAGACTGATGGCGAGCTCTTTCCCTTTATCAACCCGCTACCCTTTTGAGGAAGGTCCAGCAGAAGTCTCATCTCTACGTCATGGAGACCTCATCGCCTCTTTCTTAACCTCAATCAATCCGCACTGTGGAGCAGGATCTGAGAAGAGCAAAGTCTTCTTCACTATCGATAGATTGAAAGAGGGGCTAGACTGAGTTGGAGTAGGAGCAGTCTTGGAAGGAGAAGGCAGGCCAGCCTGAGCGGGCTTCAGAGCGGTCGTGGAAGAGGTAGGATGATCTGTGCAAGTGGAAGCGGAAGAAGCAACCCATCTAGGCCTCGGAGGAGGCTCGATAAGGTTAACTCACCCCATGACAGCCTGTTCACTGAAATTGGCCAGGGAAATTTCTCTTGATCCACAAACCCTGATGTCATGTGAACTGTCAATAAGCTCAGCACCAAGAGCGGAAGAAAGCCCGTAAACTCACAAAAGCTCCTTGTTGAACTTTGAAGTGTTAGGAAAATCATCAGAAACTAAAAGTTGGTCCAGAACCTTGATCTCTGTTGCACTCAATTTCGGTCTCTCCTTTCGAACTGCATTTACAAGAAGCATAGCAAAATGTTCGGCTCAAATTAAAATAAAGCAATGAAGAGCTGGCATCCTCTGTAGCTTGCTCACCTGGATTCCACACAAATGAAAGGTTTTGAAGATGACGTAGAGATGGGCAGGACACATAAAACCAATGGGTCTTATAAGGACCCGCATTAGATTTCCCTCGAACGTTTCCTTGAGGCAGTGCTTTCTTATACTTCGAGGGACGAGGTGAAAGGTAGTAATAACCCTCTTGCTTGCCGGTGCCCTTAATGCTGTAAAGAAAGCAAAGAACCCTTGTGCTAGGAGGACGGAGGCCGTTCTGAAGATGGATTATCGCAAGAGAGGTTAATAAGGAATACGTATTGGGGGTCAACTGGGTAGGTGCAAGTCCCACTTTGTTCAGGAAATCAATTATGTATGGAGGAACTGGGAACCAAAAGCCCGCGTTGAGATGGTGGATACTTATAGCCGTAAACCTCTGGGAAAGGTATACAGTGTGATTGTCACGGGATGGTACCATTACATAGTAGCCTTTCAGAAAGAAATACGCCTTTGCAATTCCCCCTATTTCCTTGGGTTTGATACTCGAAGGGAAGTGCTTGAAAGGAAAAATGGCTTTGGATCCCTCTGGCCCAACACGAGCCACAAACTCAATGGCAACCTCGCCACTTTGGGAGACCGCATCCCCTCGCTCCCCTTGGACTTAGAATCCTCGTTGACTGTTAGGTGGTGACGACGTCTAAAAGGCTGAGACATCTACAAGAGAAGGGAAAGAAAAATAATCAGGCTGCAAGACAAAATGGGCCACTAATCTAGAAACGATTCAACCTAGGAGGGAAATGACTACTGCCCCAGACCACCCTAATTCGTGAAACTTAAACAAGGGTTCTAGACACTAAATCGGAAGCACCCAGAAAACTAAGAGATTCCGTTACCACCTAAAGCCCTATCCGCTATTAGCTGAACAAATAAAACTCTCTTCTATCCCAATTTTCAATCAACCGCAAGCACACTCATAAAGATTATGAGATTGGAATACAAAATGCCAAGAGCGAGAATAGAAACTCACCTTGATTGAACCAGGAAGTAGTTTGAAAAACGGACAAGGGTGGAAAACCAGCAACCGAGGGCTTGACCTGACAAAACCAAAGAGTTGAAGATAAAGCTAAGACTAGAGAAGAGCGATGGATAACCCCTGGGACAGAGAAAAGGCAGAGTGAAAAGCATATGGTTTTAGCAAATGAAAAAGGGGAGAGGATTTTCCCGGTTGTATGTCAAAAGAATCAAACCGTTGGATACAAAAATCCCTCAAATAACCCATGATCTAACGGATCAGTGCATATTAGCATTTAAAGCCAGAGCATGTGCATTGAACGTAATAATTATTGCGCTAGCTACAGAATCAAAGAGACACGTATAAAATAAACGCTTCAAACTCCCCAAAAAATGGTAAACGGTAAAGAAGTGAACTGCGTATCCAACCCCTATGCGATCCATTGTTCTTAGCCACCGTACGATCTCAAGTCAAGAACAAAGACACCCCGTGGCTCCTACGAATCCAGCTTGGGCACATCTGATACTAAACGCACTAAGCCTCTAGAGCTACGAATCCAGCTCGGACACACTTGGTGCTAAATGCACTAAGCCTCCAGAGTTACTAATCCAGCTCGGGCCTCTAGAGTTACGAATCTAGCTTAGGCACACCTGGTGCTAAATGCACTAAGCCTCCAAAGCTACTAATCTAGTTCAGGCACACCTGGTGTTAAGCGTACTAAGCTTCTAGAGTTATGAATCCAGCTCGGGCACACTTGGTGCTAAATATACTAAACCTCTAAAGCTACGAATCCAGCTCAGGCACACCTGATGCTAAACACACTAAGCCTCCAGAGCTACTAATCCAGCTTAGGCACACCTGGTGCTAAATACACTAAACCTCCAGAGCTACGAATCCAGCTCGAGTACATCGATGCTAAATGTACTAAGCCTCTAGAGCTACGAATCCAGCTCCGGCACACCTAGTGCTAATGCACTAAGCCTTCAAAGCTACTAGTCCAACTTAGGCACACTTGATGCTAAACGTACTAAGCCTCCAGAGCTACGAATCTAGCTTGGGCATACCTGGTGCTAAATGCACTAAACCGTCAGAGCTACTAATGCAGCTCGGGCACACCTAGTACTAAACACAATAAGCCTCCAGAGCTATGAATCCAGCTTGGGCACACCTAGTGCTAAATGCACTAAGCCTCTAGAGCTACGAATCTAACTCGGGCACAGTTGGTGTTAAATGCACTAAGCCTCCAGAGTTCCTCTCATCTTCAGATCAAGCGCACTGAATTGTCCTATAGAAGCGACAAACTACCCCTGCAACTTCACTCAGCTCGATCACGTCAAAAAGATCCTCGCTTTGCCACGACAAGGACGCGTAGAATGGTTTATGAAGTCATTGAAATTGAATCATAGTATGGCATTACACGCCAATCAATTGACATCGCTAACTACCTGCAACCCTTATGCAAGGAATACAACTCGTCATTGTGTAAGTCATGTCAAGAGTTGTGACCACATCTTTGGGAAGCAAATCCATAACTCCCAGCTCACACAGTAAACTATGAGTTAGGGGGCTAGTGTATGGATATTCCTTGGATAGAGCGAAGAAGGTCAACCGAAGCCCAGAGAATCAGGAGTCGAGGCAGAACAGTATGGCTTAACTCAAAACAAGGTCGCTGAGGGCTGTGTGACAGATCGCATGACGCGAGCTCGCAGGCCATGATCAATAGAGGCGGCAATGAGCTCGCCTCTGCATCGAGGGAAACAACTAATATCTGACAGATATAGTCTGAGTACTCTACCAACCCAAAGAATAGCTCCCAAAGTCCGACAATAATTTGCCCAACATTTATTATTTGGCGTCTAGCATTTAATGATTAGTATAGATGTAATTATAGTCTTGCATTGATAAATTACAATTTGTAACCCTCCCAACAGAGATAAATGGGACGGGATAGTCACACTAGAAAAAAAAACTCTGTTAATATGTTCTCTCATGTATGTCCATATAGCAAGAATACAAAAAAGAAGCGAATACAATCACCGTAGACGTAGGAGTCGTTTAGACTTTGGCTGAACCATGATAAAAATTTCTCTTTGGTCTCTATTCCCTTCACTCAACTCTTCTTCTTTTCGTCATACTTTTCACAACTTAACAGTAGTTTGGTTCCCAGAATCTCTGATTGACCGATTACCAAAATCGACCGTCAACACTCAACAAATAAGAAACACTCACAAATGTATATTTGCCTTTGAAACTCTAAAAGAATATGAAGACTTTCTGACATAATTTTTCTAGTAGGCTCTTTGAAATGACATAG
>JANHAO010027444.1:0-10865 GCA_026873985.1 Saraca asoca | reverse complement strand
ATTATTATTATTATTATTATTATTATTATTATTATTATTATCATCAAGTTTACCTATATCCATATGAACTTGTTGGCTTGAAGCACTATTCACCCCTGTCGCCCCATTAGCTATTACTAGACCCTTATCACAGTTTGGTGGTCGCAAATGAAAATGTCTACAATACTTAAGCTCCATATTAGAATCATATTCACCAAAATTGTTAGCCACTAAAATTGACGAGTTACTTTTTTGAGAATCATGGCTCAAAATCTGAGGATTCTCCATTACTTATTTATGAGACTGCAGATTGATTGAATTTGATATATCCCTCAAAGGCATATATAATGACTCTACATCACTTGTGAGTTGATGTTGTCTTGAGGTGTAGCTCCCCCATTTTCTCAAGCAAAAGTTAATTTTGACCTCTACCTTTTCAAGGCCCCAGACCCTCTTTTAGTAGGAAACTTAAGCTTAGGAGAATTCTCAACCACTTTCCTCTAAGTAGGAGCAATTATAGGACTCTCCCTAATCCCAAGATTGGGGTCATTTTCCTGCTGAAGTATGTTAAAAGCATTCGAGTTAGACCTATCATTCAACACCTTATTTCCAACTCTTTGGAAGTTTGGAAATATTCCACCTCCTCTTAGAAGAAATTATTCACTACCCCTGAGATTGTTGATAAGGCCCTTGATCCCTACACTTAGTCTCTAAAGTCTTATCTCCCCTAACTCCATTGAAGAACTAGATGAAACACTAGTGGAAGCTATATTCAACTTGACAACATTTTGTTGTGCCTTTTTAAACACATTACAATCCTGTTGAATGTGACCATACACCCCACAACAAGCATAAAGAGTAGGTAATCTCTCATATTCCACTTTATACCAATGCCCATTTAGTTGGAAAGTACCCATTAATGGGATATCAAGATTAATTTCAATGCAAACTCTAAAAAACCTTCCTCTGGAGGCAAGAAAAGTGTTCATGTCTACCTTTACTGGATCCCCTCTAGTAAAAGCATTGATCAAAAGCACAATTTCATAATAATATGCCATATCTAATTCTAAAAATCTAACCCAAGCCATGATCAGGTTCATTTGAAATTGCAAATTAAGGGATAAAATCAAAGGATCATTTACAAATAGATACATAATGATCCAAGATAATCTATGGACCTTATTCATTAACCTAATCTAGATTATATTCAACAATGAATTTTTGTAACACTTTAGTAAATAAATCAAGCTAATATTAAACCTATAAAATTATGTGTTAAAAGTACATAATTTATAGCTTAACATATGTTTTGTTTGATAAAAAAATATTGTAAGTGTGTTACAGTGAGTCTTTAATTTTATTCTAAGGCAAAAAGGTAATTTTCCCTTTTCTTTTTCTCTTTTTCCTTTAGCATAAGACAAAACTGAAGCCCTCTTCCCCTGTTCTTTCAACCTAACACTTTGCCTCTACCTTTCTTTTGCTCTGATCTCCTAGTCCAGCATCTGCATTCATTTCTCCACTGATTGTAGCTCAGTTTGTTACAAGCAGTCCGTCCGAAGCTGTTTATCATCCTTTCTATTACAAGGCAATAGGACCCTCTACTTCTCTCACTGTAGCCTAATCGTTTGGAAGCTTCAATCATCGATAAGCTTTTTATGGCCAAGCTCTTCCTTATAGTGTGTTATGGGCAAAAATTGATCTTGCCCAAGTAGGCCAAAGGCCCGGTGGAAACTTAGAAGACATCCAGCTCACTGAGGATGAGTGCGTTAGGTCCTGGCTCACGTGTTTAGCATATAGCTTTGCTAAGTCCTAGCTCGCATGAAGTTCGAGCTCACCCTTATAGCCTCAAGCTCATTTTCACTATTCGAAGAACAACAGCCATCTCGCATTAGGAATCTCGATTTTTGAAAACAAAGCATCCCCTCGAGATCAACTACTCTGTGAGAAGGAGTTCTAGACAGGCTTGCATCAAGCCTAAATTCTAGCTGGCCAGAGGGCCCACCCCATAAAAAATAGCCTACAATAGCCTATTTGCAGTAGTCCAAAGAGTCTTGTTCATTTATTTCTTGATGTAATAGAATTGTAACTTGTAATCATTTCATACAACCTTTCTTCTCTATAAATAGAAAATAAGAAATCATTATATAAAGGAAGGAAGGAGGAAGAGGCCGAATTGGTTAAGCCAAACTCTATAATCTTCTCTTTCACATTAATAAAATTTCATCGTGGACATAAGGTCCGGTGCCGTCCGAATTTAGTTAAACTATGTTAAAAATACTGTCCTCCATTGCCACTCTTCCTCTTCGCCATTTTTATTTCTCTTCTTGTTAACCAGAAAAAAAATTTAGGGTTCAAAAACTAATCTCAGTTGACCAGAGCTTGGCCTTGAACCAAATTCCACCATTAACATTTTGGTGCTAGAAGGAGGGCCCATATGTTTTCTAAATCATCTTTCTGTCCATCTACAATGACAAGAGGAAGAGTCACCAGGAGCTCTAGCACTCCAGCTGTTCAACTGGTAGCCCCTCAGCCACCACTCGGGGATATGATAAGAGAGTTAGCTAAAACTGTCAAAGCGCTAGCACAAGCGTAAGCTCAGGACGCACAAAGGCAAGAAGAAATCGTAGCATAACTCTAGCAATTGCATGAAGAAGCTTGGAAAGAGACTCACAAAAGCCACCGTGACCAACGATTCGGGGGCTCGCAACAAGCCGAGAGCTCTGGCTTTCAGTCCAAAGCTTAGGACCTAATAATGAGGCAAGTCCTCCAAAGGCTTAAACAGCTAGAGGATCACCCCCAGTCTCAGGACAATCAACCTCATTATAAGGAAAACTCACCATTCTCTGTGGAGATCAAGATATAGCCTCTCCTACAGAAGCTTAAGGTGGCCATAATTCCGCTATACAATGGAAACTGTGACCTATGTGAACTTCTAGATGCGTTCAATATCCAAATGGATCTGCAAACAATTGACCCCCTGGTTAAGTGCTACGTCTTCCCTGTAACATTGGGAGGCATCCCTCGAACATGGTTCAGAAGCCTCCCAGCTTGTAGTGTCAATAGTTGGGAGGAATGTTAAAAGAAATTCATCGACCAGTATCGAGCATTAAAAAAGTAGCTTGCGCCTCCTTGTCATCTTGCAATGATCTTTCAGTGTAAGGGCAAATCACTGAAAGATTATGTGGCCAGGTTCAAGCGCGAAGCCAACTCCGTAGAGAATCCCACAGAGGAGAGCATCTTGACGGCAATCTCAGTAGGACTCTGCAAGGACGGGAAGCTTTACAAAAGTCTTTATAAGTCCCCAGCTTGAGATCTAGCTAAGTTCTATGAACGAGATGCCAAGCAAATAAGATGGGAAGAGACATTTGGCATGGAGGAACACAAGCAAAGGGTAGATGCCAAAGGTCCCGCTACAAGCAAAAAGAGGAGCTACAAGAGTCGTAAACATGACCCCAATCCTCAGCTTACGAAGAAGGTGAGGCCTCAGCGACGTTAACCACAAGGTCTCTTTGAAAGCTACAATGTCCTATCAGATACACAGGATATGATTTTTGCTTCAGAAAGGCATAAGGAAGACTTTAGGAGGCCCAAGCTCATGAGAACTTCTGCTAGGTCCAGAGACCCAAGTAGATTCTGCGCTTACCACAATGAGATCAGACACACTACCTCAGAATGTTAGGCATTGAAGGATGCTATAGAAAACCTCATTAGAAGAGGCTAGTTACAGGATTATGTGGTGATGCCATCAAAACAGCAAGCTTGGCAGACTTAATGAATTGCTGATCAGGAGCCAAAGCCATCCATTAGAACCATATTTTGATCCTATAATAATTTCCTAAGGTCAATGATCATTTTTGAAATCTTTGTACAAATTATCCAATGGAACGCCACATGAAAAGAGAGATATTACTTTCTAATCCAATATTATTCATGACCGATTAGCTGAAGCATTACCAAATTGGCAACGAGCTTTCATCTAGCCATCATGTGGATACATTCGAGGGTGAGATGGCACGATGCCTATCCCATTGATACATCCAAAGCAAGCCACATCTCATAAACTGGGAGTAAAAGAGTATAACCCCCGGTCTGAGTAACAAGATCATTGTCTCACCGAACAACAAGATATTTGTGAGGCTGAACAACAAGATTGCTGTCTCATAGAGCAAAAAAGATTGCTGCAGGACTGAGTAATGAAATTACTACCTCACTGAGCAATGAGATTGTCATGAGACTGAGCAACAAGATTGCTGGTAGGGACAGATTCTATAATGGCCACTGAGCAACAAGATTACTGTCTCGCTAAGCAACAAGATTGCTATGGGGCTCAGCAACAAGATTGCTAGAAGATTAAGCAATAAGATTGCTACTTCACCGGGCAACGAGATTGTTGTGGTACAGATTAACAAATATAGATGAAGTAATCCTATCCAGCGACGAGCTATCATTTCGTTGGGGCACGGAGGCGTTACAAAATGCTCGAAAGAGCTCGCATAGGTGCAAAGACTTTATAAACTTATCACGGCTCTCATGCGAACTAATACTCTTAGCTTGCCAGTGAGACCCGCCCAAGCGCAGCTCGCATGTGACCTAGTTAAGTCATACTTACTAATGATCAAAGCAACCATATGCTAAAGTTCATTGCACAGAGGTTACAGCTAATTGAACAAACAAGCATTTCATTGATTTAGAGCAATGTACATCATCATTAGGAGTAGATGAAAGCATCCAATACAACATTCAAGGGCTATACAGAGAAGCTCATTCACTAAAGGCCTCATTTAACGAGGTAAATTTACATTAGAAGAGGGAAATACAAAAACAAAACAAGAAAGCCTAGAGCTATTGTTGAAAGCAGAAAGCCAGCAACTAGGAAATGAACTCCCACCAGCAGGAAGATCAGCAAGCCCAATTGCTCCTGCTTATATCCCTCATAAGCCAGCGGTTCCTCCTAGACTAGACCCAGTGCAATTCAAAAAGGCACCAGGAGTCCAACTGGCAAGGCTGGAAATCAAGGCAAGGCCATGAAGAAATAATCTAAGATTTGCACAAGATCTCCCCCTGGCTAGCATAAAGAGCTATGCATGGATGCCACGTGTAGTAGGCTATCCACACCTCAAAACCCCATGCAATAGTCCATACATGCCTCAGCGCTTCACCGGAAGTCAAACCAGCAAAGATATTCAGGGGCTTAGCTGATGCATCCATCTGATCATGAAGAAGCAAGAAGTGCATCTCAAGCTTTATAAACTAATCTGGGTTCAGTGAGTAACCCGACAGCCAAAAGATTGTGCTCGATCGAACGGTCCTGTGAAAGAATAGATTGCCACACCAATGGCTAAAAAGTAGGGTCAAAAGAAGAAGTAGGACCGAAGGTAGATGAAGTGAAAGATTGAAAGCCCAAAATGATAATGCGACAGAGCAAGGACTTTAACTAAAATAGCAAAAATTACAACTCCCAGTTTGCAAAATGAATTGAGAGTTAGGGGGGCTTATGTTATGGGCAAAAATCGATCTCGCCTAAGTAGGTCAAAGGCCCAGTGGAAGCTAAAAGAACATCCAGCTCACTGAGGATGAGTGCACGAGGTCTCGACTTGCATGTTCGACATATAGCTCTACTAAGTCCCAGCTCGCATGAAGTTCGAGTTCACCCCTCCAGCCTCAAGCCCATTCTCACTGTTTGAAGAATAGTAGCCATCCTGCATCAGGAATCTCGATTTATGCAAGCAAAGCATCCTGCAAAGTATCCCCTAAAATCAACTACTCTGTGAGAAGGAGTTCCAGACAGGCTTGTGTTAAGCTTGAATTCTAGTCGACCAGAGGGGCTTACCTCGTAGAAAGTAGCCTGCAATATCCGATTTCCAGTAGTCTGGAGAGTCTTGTTCATTTATTTCTTGATGTAACAGAATTGTAACTTGTAATCATTGCATGTAACCTTTTTTCCTCTATAAATAGAAAATAGGAAATCATTGTAAAAAGGAAGGAATGAGGAAGAGGCCTAACTGGTCAAGCCAAACTCTATAATTTTCTCTTTCACATTAATAAAATTTTGCCATGGACGTAGGGTCTGGTGCCACATAGATTTAGCTGAACCATGTTAAAAATACTGTTCGCTATTGTCACTCTTCCTCTCCACCATCTTCATTTCTTATCTTGTTAACTAGAAAATAGTTTGGGGTTCAAGAACTGATCTCAGTTGACCGTAGTTTGGCCTTGAACTAAATTCCATCATCAACATAGTAGCTCTAGCAACTAGTCTCAACTCAACTGTCCTCTATCATACAGAGCTGTTATACATCCAACTAGTTCATCAACCTTTGCAGTGGTTGGCTGAGGGCAAAAAAGACTAGCACCAACTAGTTCGTAAAACCATAGTAGCTGGAGCCAATTTTACCATATAGCTACCTAATGCCACATCTCTTTAACTCATTTAATGTGTTTGTAAGCTATGTAAGAAAACCCTATGTCCTTTATACTCACTAATACCATTTTCTTTTCTTGCCTTTTTATGTCAAATCTGATTATCTTGGTACAACTCTATAATTGAAGTTTGGAAATGATTTTAGGATAAATTTTGTGAAAGAAATCATGCCCATTAAGCTAGTATGTGGTCCTATGCTATGTCAAGATGAGTTACTGGTTCTTCCCTTATGATTTTCAATTAGTTATGGTATGGTTGTACAAGGTGGTTTATTATGAGAATTTAGAATTTATTCTAGTTTATATTTGTTTTCATTATGAAGGGTGAGGAAAAATTTTAGAGTGAGAAGGTTCATGAGGTTGTGACTGCCACTCTAGTTTTTTTATAGTTTACCTTTTTCCAACTCAAGGTCAGTGGATAATTCGGTCTTTCTTGATATGTTCCATATAAGGGCATGGTTTTTTTTATATGCATTGTTTATTATTTTGAATTTAAAAAACAAGTTACAAGATGATCATAAAATCTCTTTGGATAGTTGCTAGATACTTGTTTTTAAAGAATTCATATTTGAGGATCGTTAAATGTGCTAGATGAGGCTATATGTTAACTATGGTGTGACTTGAAATTGTAAAGTTTATGACATGGTGATTGCAATAATGTTAAAATGTTTACTAATTGCTTTTGACTTGATAAAATAAAATCATTTGAATGTTTATCTTATTTTCAATCAAAAGATAAGAGTATATATATACATACTTGAAATATGAATTCATTGGAAATTCTTTTAGAAAACCCCTAAGTGCACTTACGATAGAATTATATCTGTTGAAGGAATAAGGGGAGCATATCTGTTAGAAGAATAAGGTGGATGATGATGACTAATATCTATTAGGTAAGGTTGCCTTTAGGAATTACCCTTTGAATTCTAATTGTATATAGAAATTTTAATTTTTTTATTATTTGAAAAATAAAGTGGCCTTTTACTTGTTCTCACTATTTTAGATTTGATAACATGCTTATGAATGAATATTTAAATCTCCATATATATATATATATATGTTTGTGTTTCACTAGTTTACTTTGGAACATGAGTTGTAAACCAAATATTGAATTTTTGAGGGATTATTCACTGAATGGGTTTCCTTGAAACTCACTCCATTTTCTTTTCTATTTTTAAGGCATGAGGCCACTCCACTGCTCACCTACATTCATTTAGTCTAGAGTTTACTCCTTGATTGGGTAGGCTTCTTTGCAAGGCTCAAATGCTTATTAATGGTGGTATTTTGGTAGTTGGTGTAGTTAAGTTATGCATGTGATTGTGTCTAGTTGTTGCCTAGTAGTTTGTACATATTGTGATGTCTAGGCTTTTGTAGTCTTCTGTTTAGTTGTACAGGTTATGAGTAGGGTGTGTAGCCTTTAGCTATTGTACTAGCCTAGTGCTTAGGGTCTGAAAAATAAGGGAAACTCTATCGGATTTTTATTAGAATTTTGATGAAATATTTGATAATTATGTCTATGCTGATTAGGTATTCTTACTTCCTATATGTTTTATATTTGTTTAGTTGTACTTCATGTAGGAGGTGTGTCTTATCAAGGACTATACTATACTATTAGGCTTGTAGAAAGTCATCTATCAATGACCTTCTACGCCAGTTAGGTGCCATGGATTCGAACATGATAATTTCATTGTGAAAAGATTATGCCCTAAATCAATGACATCCATACCTCCAACTGGCTTCCATGATTGATTTAGTTTATTACACAAATATTTATAACCCACCAATCTTGTTAATAGTTTAATTATTAATGAGTTCCTCCATGGTTTACATAGCTCATCTATGATTGGAGGAACAAAGGGAATCTTTGGTAAACAAACATTCCCACCTCCATATTCCACATGATATTTTGTTAATCAACTCATCGATGACCAAGGCTAATAAACTTTTCCTTAAAAGTAGCACCTCCTTCAAGAGATAAAAGAGATTTGGTAGTATTATTAAGAAGCCATCCTTTCGTGGCTCCCTCAACTTGTGAGGATGAAGAAGGAATGATAAGAAACCCTAATAGATCTTTTATGCATTGCTCTAAATTAATCACATGTATATATGTATAAGTGTATGTTTTTAAGTATACTTACTTTTATGTGTGGAAAAATATAAATAAGTAAAATCAATTAAGAAATGAGATCAATCTCAATCAAACTTTATCAAATATATAATAAATAAAAATTTATAAATTTGTAAAAGAAATTAAGTAAAAATAGTATTATTTTTTTTACTTTATAAATTTGTAAGAGAAATTAAGTGAAAATAGTATAATTTTTTTACACTTTAGATGGTTTTATTTATTAAGAAAATCAATTCCTATGAAAACGTATTTGTTGTGAAAACAAGTTTAAAATTTAAGGAGGAAAAAAATACATTTTGTGCTATAATAAATAAAAAAAAAATTCTCAAGGTTGTGGCAGCAAATGGCTCACAGCCTTGTACATAGATACCTTTATGGTTGATATACATCTTTTGACTTCCTTTAAATCCTATGAATTTTCTCCTTTTTTTTTTCTTTTTGAATATTAATCCAGTAATTACTAAACCATGAAGTTTCATGTGAATCCCTCAAGAATATGAGTAATCACTACAAAAAAAGGTGCAGTTTGGTAGTGGTTAACTAGAGGAGGTTGATGTAAATTGCTACTAAATGTTAAGTTAGCAGTGATTTACTTAACTACCATTAGGTTTCGATCTAGACGATCATTTAAAGGCAGTTCCTTGGGTACCCACTACTATATTGTTATCATTTAGAGGCGGTTTCTTGGGTAACCGCTGTAAAATGTAAAATATTATCACTTTGCCTATGATCAAACCCATTAATGCACTTGTTTTGAAGTTTTAGAAGCTTTTGCCATTGCTCCACCTACTCCACTATTGGTTGTCTGCCTTGTTGCCAGTAGCAAATGAAAGCTTACTAGGTGAGTTTGCTTTCAACCTTAATGGTTTGATTATGTTGTTTAATTGTTTTATGAATTGTTTTGTGACTTAAACCTACCAATATGTGACTCAAATTGGATGGACAGAAACTATCAGCTAAAAGTAGTAAAAATGCACCTTCCATATTGCAATAATTTGGAATAAGTTGAATTTCTTGATATATAGAAAATCATAACTTCATCGACTAGAGTTATATTAATCCTTTTTATAATAAAAATTTAATTTCTTTTTTCTATATTTTGTCATTGATTTTTTTGCTACTGTTGTTAATCGTATTTTAATAATGGGACATTGCTTCTAGAAGGTAAAATTAGGGACAATCTCCTCTGGAAGTAGGAGTGGCTAGCATCCCTTAATCTTTTGCAGGACTACTTTATATTATCAGAGTATTTAGCACATTAGTTGCTTGATGAACCATGCATGATGCATCAAGTGAAATAGAGTATACTATTGATGAATGTGTGGTCTCTAAGTATTAGTTTAGTTAGAGAGACCAAAGAGGATTTTAGTCCTTTCTCCTATTTAGAAAATTATGGAATTCCCTGTGTTATGTGAAAAGAGTGAGTCATGAATATGTGTCTCTAATGGGGGTTGTGTGCCAATATCACCTTGAGCATACATCCTTAATGGTTTTGCTGATGCTTGGAAGTAGAATTATCTATTCAAAAACTACTTGGTCAGTGATACATCCTACTATTAGAAACTTTCACATCAAAGTAGAATATGGAGATTGGGATTGGTTAGTGATACATCCTAGGAAAGGATTAAAATCAAACTTGCCAAAAATTAACTCTAACAATATGTTACCAATAAAAAAAATTTAAGTGTATCATAAACTATAAGCCACCCCTGACTGCAATCTTCACGTTCACCACAACAAGCAAACACTTATGAAAGGTAGTAATCATTAGTTAAACTTGTTTGTTTAAGAAAGTAAGAAAATGAGTGAGGGAACAACCAATTGCATAGACATCCTCATTGCCATCCTCCTCCCTCTTAGAGTTTTCCTCAAGTTTGGTTGCAACGTTTTTACTATTCCTATCCTGCTTCCTAATTCCATCTTTTTTTTCCTTATTCTGATTTTTTGCGTTGTTTTTTTTGTATATAATTAAAGTATATATATATATATATATAGATTAGAGTGAGTAACTAACAAAATGATGGATACATATATGTAGGTTGAGTTCTAGCTGTGCTTGGTTCTGACATTCCTTGGGTATCTTGATGTGTTCAGTTGTCGAGGCCGATCAAATTAGAAATTTATATAAACAGATTGCACTACTCTACTTGTAGCATACAGTAACACCGGGTTGAATCCAAAGATCATTTATAGATATCATCAATCAAATTAGGAGATGTAAATAGGGGGCGGGTTGGCAGAAAACTAAGCTATAACTACACTAACAAAATAGAAACAAAAACACAACAAATAACAAGCAACCAGCCAAGGAAACTAACTAGCTTGAAGTTAATGCATC